>CAEGAD010038138.1:0-65816 GCA_903067055.1 Poeciliopsis paucimaculata | reverse complement strand
TATGGAAAATTAGGTGGGATAATGAAATTAATGGAAGGCATTTGTACAGGTTTCAAAATACAGTCGATGTAGAAAGGGTTAGAGGATTAAATAGGAAGGTGGAGATAATTATAACTCGAATAAGAACCGGTCACAGTTTCTTAAATGGAACTCTTTGTAAGATGGGGAAGCATCTTACTGGTTTATGTAGTTGGTGTGATTCTGTAGAAACAATGGAACATGTTTTTATTAGTTGTAGAAAATATGAAAATCAAAGAAAATTATTAATAACGGAATTAGGTTTTACTGGGGAGTTGAAATTTGAGAAAGTGGTTGGTCAGTTAAATAGTAATGAGGGGAGAAAGAAAATTTTTCGTTTTTTAAAAAACAGTGGGATCATTTTGAGAATTTGAGAGATAGATATTAGGATCCAATAGATGGCAGTAGTGCAACAAGAAATGGATGCAAGCTGCCGTTAAAACCTAAAGAAGAAGAAGAAGAAGGCGGGCAGTTGATCCCAGGCAACTGTCTTTGTTCACAACACCAGGTAAGCGGTTGTTGTTTTGTGAATTTTTAAGGGTCTTGTAAATAGCACAGAAATGTTTTTTGTTTATATAGATAAGGCAGAAACAGCGTTGCTCTATTATTTCCTGTCTAAAGGTTTGTCGTTGGAAGGAGATGCTTTGAGCTCGATGAAAATGCTTGACTTATCAAGCTCATGATGCGTAATTTACCTTCAGCTTGACGTGGTGCCTCACACGACTGATTAAAATATATACAGGTGTTTTGCTTTTTGATTGAAAGGAGAGAACCTGAGAGAAATGACGCAGTTATGTTTTTGTCTCACAGCCAAACAACTTAACAATTCAGCAACTCAGGAATTTCCTGCTTATCTATTAGTATAACATGTTTGTCATGGCTTTCAAGAGACCTGATGGTGATGGCTGTATAAAGGAAAGATGTTCTGCAGCGGTCTGTTAAATGAAGTTTCACAAAAAGATAAAGGTTTCACGAATCCCAAACATGGTTTTAAATATCCCACTATTAAAGCAGAATAATCCAGTCTAGGTTTGAAGAGTCTAGATGTTGTAGTTTTTAAACTAGAGTCAATTAAAATGGGGAAGGTAGTGACAAATTAGGTGGAATAGCCCTTTAGCCATTTCCCAAATAGGAAGCTGTAATTGGAAACCAACTTCAGCTTCGTTTTCAAGAGTTCAGTTGACAATCTATGACTGGCTTTGCTTAATTGAATAGTTAATGGAGGAAGAGGCGCTGGATTATTTACTCAGCAGTTGTGATGCATTCTACCCATAACTATGAAATTACAGTCTAAACCACAAATGCTGATCTGAAGGACAAGCTTTGTTTCTTCAAAGCAACTTTTGATTGACAAATGATGATCTTGTTTTTGACACTATAATAAAAAGAAGGGAACATGTAAAAGTGTTTTCTTTGTTTTAACCAGCTCTTCTTTTCTGTGTGCAGGAATGCTTCTCTGCCTTTTAACTTCATCCCTCCCCCTCATTTCTCCCCACTCCCACAATTTTTCTGAACTCTTTCATTACTGACTTTTCCTCATCATTGTGGGGGAGCTAAAATTAGCAGCAGTCATGGTAGATGTCAGTAAATGGCCCCTGTTCTCGCTGCTGAGCAGCGAGGAGCGAGCCACAGTCCGTCAGGCCTGTATCTTTGGGACATCGGCGAACGAAGCCATCTATGTCACTCAAGAAAATGACGTGAGCACAAACCGTTTTAAGTCCCGCGCACACACAAGAGAGCATACAGTGTCATTTGAAGATATTCACATGTTGAACTTTCTCCACACCTTATTGCAAACTTCAATGTATTCTATTGTGATTTTTATGACATGGACCAGGTTATGTTTTATAAAAGACTGGCCATTGTCAAAAAGAAGTCCTGTTTGTCGTTTGCAAGCCAAGCCAGCATGGTGCTCTGTTTCGTGAGACCAAATGAGGCTTTGTGCTTGCATGCAAAATGCTGCGTGGGGAAGAAAATGAACGCTGCACATATCCCTAAACATGGTGGTAGCAGCTTACTCTACAACAGGGACAATCCTGAAGGAAAATCTTTCCACATTACCAGTAGGTGTGGAGGAAGCTCATCTTGTGGAGCTACTTGAAGTTGCAGTGTTGCATATAAATGAGGCTATTATGTGAAATGCACATATTTTCTTTAATGTCTCCTTTGCATAATTTTTATTTTTAGGTGTATGCATTTGGTCTAAACTGCAGTGGCTGCCTTGGGACAGGTGACAGTGTGAGCACTATTGTACCAAAGAAACTGGACTTTCTGCAGGGAAAGAAGATCGTCAGCCTCAGCTACGGCAGTGGACCTCATGTCCTGGTGGCTACAGAAGGCAAATTATTACACTCATTTAGTATGTAAACGGGAAGTCTGTGTTTTGCTCCTTTAGTGGTTTTTGAGTGCTAACGTCTCCTAATTTAAGTTTAAATCTTATGTTGTGTGACTTTTAGAGTCTTTTTTTGTTTGTTTTTTTCCCCCCATGTCTAGAGGGAAATAACAAACATGTGAAATGTCTCAGTAGTTTAACCATATGCAAAACACCTTGAAGATTACTTTTCAATTGAGATATATTTTTTCTCCTATTAAAACTGGAAGTTTAGTGCTTTTCCAGTCAGATTTGCATGACTTTAGTGACTTGATCACAAGCAAAGAGTCATAATACTTTAAACTAGCTTGCAGCAAATTAAACTCACTTTGGTTTTCATGCTGTTTGTGTTTGTAACTTCTAAAATCAGACAAGTAAAGGGTGTATATCTGTTGCTGTGTCTCAGATGGACAGCTGTTTGCTTGGGGTCATAACGGTTACAGTCAGCTAGGGAACGGCACGACCAACCCAGGATTTTCAGCCATGGCGATCACAGCGAACCTAGAGAACAAGAAAGTGATGGAGGTGGCATGCGGCTCGCATCATTCTCTGGCTCTCACTCGCGACGGAGAGGTAAGCGTTATTTTTATTATCGCTTTGCCTATTATTGGTAATGTATAACGTATTTTATTTGTCCTTTTGCATACAGCAACATGGTTAACAAAGTGCATAAATACCAGTCTACTACTTAATTAATTCAATGGGTTCATTGAATAATGAGGCGACTGCAAAGGAATCTAAAATAACTTATACAAATAATTAAATGGAATAAACTGATTTAAATGAATGTACATACTCCCCGCAGGTGTTTGCATGGGGTTATAACAGCTGTGGCCAAGTGGGTTCAGGCTCCACAGCCAACCAGCCGTACCCAAGGAAAGTCTGCAGCAGCCTGCAGGGCAAGACTGCAGTGAGCATCACATGTGGACAAGCATCCTCCATGGCTCTGGTTGACAACGGAGAGGTGATGATGCTGTGTTTATTTTTCCTAATCCTTCTAAGAGCCTGAACTTGATGCAGTGTTTTTGTACTTTTAGATTTACGGTTGGGGCTACAATGGAAACGGGCAGCTAGGAACTGGGAACAATGGAAATCAGCTTTCTCCTTGTCGCCTTACTACGCTTCAAGGGTTGTGCATTCAACAAGTAAGAACTTTCTAAACTTGCTGTATAGTTTTGAAGTAATCATGGCTTAAAATTATTTAACTGCGTTGGTTGAATGTCAAATTCTACTCCATCAGCTCTTTTCCTCCTGTTCAGATTGTTTCAGGATACGGACACTGCTTGGCCCTAACAGATGAAGGACTACTGTATGCCTGGGGAGCAAATACTTATGGTCAACTAGGAACTGGCAATAAGAACAACCATCTCAGTCCTGTGCAAATCATGGCTGACAAAGAGCGGTAAAATGGAAGGGAACGCCTTTGAAACAAAAGTTATTTTTCCTTTTGGGATTTAGGCTTCCTGGTCTTTGTTTCAACCCTCTCTACTTCAACTTCCACAGAAAGTTTGAAGCAGTAGTCACTTGGCAAAATTATAATTTTCCTTTTCATACCCAATGGCTTCAGAGCAGATGCCCATCATGCTTTTCTGTGCTGTGTATAAATAAATCTGTAATCCTGTAGGGTTGTAGAGATTGCAGCATGCCACTCGACACACACTTCAGCAGCCAAGACTTCAAGCGGCAAGGTACATATCCAATTTTATCTTTGCAATAAATATATATGGTTCAGGAAACTTTTTTTTTTTTCACACTTCATGTTAAAATGGTCTGTTCTTACTGATTTGTTTAAAACGACATGTCTACCTCAGAGGTTTTGACAGGGAAAATGTCAAAAAGGATAAAATGTTTAAGCTTTTCAAAGTCAAGCTAACCAGAATGAAATTGAAAATTAGTCAGAGGTAGATGATTAATTCAGTCTAGTACTTATTAAAGTTTAACTAAAACAAGATAAATCTTACATGTAATCATTCAAGTTTATAGCAAGTCAAACTAAGAAATTTTTCCAATGAAGCTAACTGCTAACTAGATCAAGCCACAGTCAGTCAAATTTGGAGTCCATCAGAATCGCGCTATAAATTAATCTAGTCAAATTACCAAGTACTAATTCAAATACCTGCTTTTCAGGTGTACATGTGGGGTCAGTGTCGAGGCCAGTTGATCTCATGTCCTCGCCTCACCCACCTCAGCAGCACGGATGATGTGTTCGCCTGCTTCGCTACGCCGCCTGTGACGTGGCGCCTCGTGTCTATGGGTGAGAAAAATAAAACGATGAGGACAACTCACACAACCCTCCACAACTTTTCCCACCCCTGGTAAAGATGTGTTAAAAAAATTAACTAAACCAGTCTTTTATAGTAGTAACATATTCTCATACTGTAAATTTTAGAAAGTTCCATGTTTTCTTTATTTACAAACCCACAATTATTCTGACCCCTGCTGTTAACTGGAAATTAAGGGTGGAAGAAATCGAATAAATTGTCAGTGTGAGAATTTGCCATTGCCATCAAAGATGTATTTATTTTAAGGTTTCTTACTCATCTTTATCAGGTGTGAAAATAAATATTTAGTGTACAGTAATATCCAATGAAATGAACAAGATCATTATTTCAGAATACGATGACTTCCTGACGATTTCCGAGGCTCTCAGGGAAGAGTTTGACTGTCCAGACACCGCCGACCTCAAGTTCAGCGTTGATGGAAAATGCATTCATGTTCACAAAGCTGTCCTGAAGATCAGGTTTGTTTATTTCTGTCTGGGAATGAAACTAAATTTAAATGTTTGAGCTTCTCTGTTGTCTAATTGGCCAGAACGCCATTAGAAGAAGGGCGCACAAGCATCAGATAAAAATAACTGCCTTTCACTAGTACTCCAGCTTCTCCTCAGCCTAAATGAAGGAGTTTTGTGTTCTTATTAGGTGTGAGCATTTCCGCTTAATGTTTCGCTCCGAGTGGACAGAAGATCAGCAGGAGATGATTGAGATCGGCCAGTTCTCATATGCCGTCTACAGATCCTTCCTGCGGTTTCTCTACACAGACACTGTCGATCTGCCACCCGAGGACGCCATTGGTAAGACGGAACACAAGTTTTCCTAATATGTCTGAGAATCTTTGGGTTTAGGGTGATTCATTTTCTAAAGTTTGTGTCTTTGGTTCAGGTTTGTTGGATCTGGCTACGTCTTACTGTGAAAACCACCTGAAACGTCTCTGTCAGCAGATAATCAAGAGGGGAATTACTGTAGAAAATGCCTTCACCTTGCTGTCTGCAGCCATTCGATATGATGCAGAGGTAATGCTATTTGGAGAATTGCTCTCCATTTTAAACACTTTGTCCTCTTAATACCATATCTGATAAAGCCTAATGTTCAACACATGACCAAAGCTGATCATCTAAAGGATATTTTAACATGACTAGAGGAAAATTAAGGTACCGCTGCTTGTTAAATATGCAGTCCAAACTTCCTCCTTTAGATGTTTGGCTTTTTCCACCTTCGCTGATGCAGTGCCTTTTAAGATTTTCACTTTTTTTTTTTTTCCACGCAAAATTGTCAAATATTTGTCTGCACATACAAAGCCCCAAAAGATTTGCATCTGTAATGGTATGAAAAGGTTTTCCTGAAAAATGTTAAACCACTACCTATGTGCTACTCTGTTGTATAACATTCCAATAAAGTATGTTTAAGTTGGTGGTGACAAAGCTGAAGCATTATGACAACTTGCATTTCTCCAATTAGTGTGCACTTAAACAGATGCATCAATGAGGAATTGTCATTTTCTGTAAGATTGGGACCAATAGTGCACACTTGGTGAACTGCATGAGTAATATCATCCTAGACATTACATCTAATTTGCTCTGATTCATTTCACTTTAATATTCCATCTTAGATCTAATAATGATTTTTTTTTTTTTTTTACCAGGATCTTGAAGAATTTTGCTTTAAGTTTTGTGTCAACCACATGACTCGGGTGACTCAGACCACAGCGTTCTGGGAAGTAGACGGAGCCATGCTCAAAGAGTTTTTCAGCCGAGCCAGCCGCTCCGGAGCCTTCAAAAGCTGAGCGTTGCTTTCTCACGTTTTGAACACCAGTGTGCTGCAGGTTCAGCACACCACACTGAACTGACGGTTGTTGTCTACGGATTGTAAATCAGCACTTTGGCCAATTCCTGTGGAGTCATTCTGAATGTTCATAAATATGAATATTTACATGATGCAAGTGCTCTCTTCCGCAATTTTCTTAACCAGTTCGTACATTCCACTTTATTTAACTGCACAATGCATGTGAGAAACCGAAAGGCAGAAACAATTTACCAAGAGTAAATATTGTTCTGCAGCTCATCTTTGTGCTGCATTCGAAGCTCCGGGTTAAGCTACATTTGAAGTTTTACATGATGTCATTTAGATTAGTGCAGGTCATTTGGTTGATTGTTATTAAGTTCAAAATGACTTTTTTGTATTTTGGACTTTGCGCTGTAGCACCTAATCTTGTCTGCATTATTAAGTCAAACTTGCTTTTTAAAGAGATTTGAGCGTTTACTTTTCAGTACTTTGCACTAGAATCTTTACTAATATGTGCTGTTACAATGTTCTAAGCTTCCTTGTTTCTCTTGTAATGTATATGTTTTGAAATTGATTCAAAGCAATATTTGACATAACTTAATACTTATATTTATTACTGTATTCATAAAGTTACCAAAGATAGAATAAGAATCCTGCTGTCTGGATGTGCTTGATAAAAATAAATGTTATTGACCAAATGAATCTGTAGGCGGACAAAGGAAGATCTGTTTGAGTAAAGCAGGTCAATGGGCAGTTAAAATTATGAGGCTGAGGTTTACAGTTTTTATTTTGTCTTGTATAAATATGGAGATTGATACTGAAAATGTGATTGTTTTCCTTAATATGTATTTTTATAGGTTTTTTTTGTTTGTTTAAAGCTCATATTTGCAAACTTAAACACTCAACTCTAAAATTCTTGAGTTGATTTGCTGTTAAATACTTGCAATGACTTTTGCTTTTTTATATCTAGTTTTACAATGCTCTGTCTGAATAAATAAAGACCTTGAAATAAGCAACAATGTCAGTCTTTGACATCCCCACTTTTTGTGAAATTGCCCAAAAAAAAAAAAAATGGTTAAGCTAAAACTCCAGAATTATATTTTATTTATTTCTCCAGCTCAATAATAAACTGAGCATGTCATTAAGTAAACATGTAAATTGTTACATTTTAGTAGGGATGTGTAAATAATTGTAAATCCAAAACAGAATTTTGCAAAATGTATTAAAGAAAAGACAGTTATTTTGGTGATCCTGATATTTTCAATTGTGGGAGGATTGTAATTTTTTTTTTTTTTTTTTCGTTTAATTTGGCTGTAAACAAAAAAGCCTCCATTTGGATCAACAGCCATTGTAAGAGGGGACAGTTTTGTGTCATTCTGCAACTGAAAATCGGGGGCCACAAAAAATGTCCAGGGGCTGGAAATGGCCCCCAGGCCACACGTCAGACACTTGTGCAAAGGGAGATACACTCTCACAATTATACATCCCTTTTTTAAGTGCCAGCTTCTTGTCATGACATGACATTTTAATCTGTAGTTTTGCTAAAACACAAATGGCAGGATAAATGTGAAAGTTACAAAAAAATGGCCGCACCCTTGAACTAATGTTACTGAATCATTTAATTCAGCTCCAATATTTAATCGGTGGCAGGTACCAATCTACTCTAAAGTTATCAGTTTCTTTGAAAAAATTATCCTAAATAAGAATTTCTTGGAATTGCAAGCATCAATTGGAATGGATGTATGATTGGATTGAACTGAGCTGATTTTTTCTTTTTAGTTGGAAAGTTAAAAGCCACTCACAATATGGCGGAACTGCTTACGTGGGATTCGGTCAGCCTTTGGAGAAACATCCGGGAAGTTTGCGGAAGGAGACCAGATTAGCCAAGTTAGCAGAAATCAACCGCAAAATGCCACTAATCGTCGCACAAAAATAAGATGTTGATTTTTGCGTTGGTTGGTTATTTAAACTCGACGTACGTTTTCTAGGCAAATTTAACTTTAATCTAACTTCTGATGCTTGTACTCCACTGTGAAAATTGGAGCAAAGTTTTAAGTGTAAGTACGGTTGTTAGCAGTAACGGTTGCAAATCACAGCTCTTATTGTGAAAGAATCAACCGGAATCGGTGCTAGTCCGTCTTGTACGCTTTAAACAGCGTTAACGTTTTACCCTTAGTAGTCTTCCTCTTGTCGCAACTGCGATTGAAACGAAATCTATCCACTGCTCCCTGGTTTACTTCCCGAATGGACGGCACATGGAACCGAACCGAACCGGTCCAGACTGGGCCGTGCCGAGAAACGACCGACAGCAGCAGCCAGACTGACAGCAGGATCCAAGGTGAGCTGGATGGAAGACGCTACACGTTTCAGCAGCTGCATAGGTTTCTGTCTTATGATGCCATATAACAGCCGGTTTACTACACATACAACAGAGTGACACTTACAGGCAACCATAGCTTTTAAATGGTTGCTTTTGAAAAGTATGGATTTAAAAGCAAGAGCTTTTAAATGTCCTTACTACTCTGTAATAATATTACAGTGTAGTGGGTTTTTTTACAGAGTAATACTTCCTGGTTTTTGTGTTTATAGTCTTTACCAGGATCATATTGCAGAAAATCCACATATTTACCCGAATGACCTACTGTGATAAATAATACCTTTATAATATATTAGTTTTAACTGATTATTAGTGTGTATGCTGTGTTCTTTCTAATATCCAGCTTTTTATGAATTTAATTTTTTTTCAACCGAATGGAAAAACGGGATTCTTCTGTTGGCAGCATTGAGAATTAAAATATAAAATGTAATTAGTGTTTTACAGTTGATGTTTCAGTTCCTGTCTAGTTACAGTGAATCACCCAGAGGAAACAAGACAGTGGCCATTTTTAAAAACCTTTTTAACACATAGGGATGACTTCAAATGGCTTTTGCCATTTTCACTGAAAGCATTCAGAATTCACATTATGCCTTTTCGCAGGAGATTCAACATTTCTAGTTTTAATTGTCTTTTGGTTATGTCTCAGTCAGCTTTGCACATTTTATCAGTAGTGTTAAAGAATTACACTGATAACTCATTCCAGCATTGTTTTTATGAACCGATGGTGTCATCACCAAGGTCATGACCCCAGGTTGTCAAAGGTGAATCTGTTTACCTTGTTGAGCTTGTGGATGGAGGTATTCCCTCGGGATCAACCTGAGGACAGTGAAAGCAGTCAGGTCAGTGTAAAAGCTGCACAAAGACAGATGTTTTGAACATTGATATGCACACACCAGAGCGGTAGGAACATTTTTAATACCTGTTCTCCATTTCAGATCCGTGGGACTGGTCTGGTGGTGGTGCATCAAGGGAAAATCTTGGGACTACACTGTTCTGGAGTCGACCTTCACGCAGCACAAGCAGCCATCATTCAGCATGGTGCAAACCTGACCGGCTGCCAGCTCTACTTCTCCAGGAGACCTTGTGCCACTTGCCTTAAGATGATCATAAATGGTGAGAAAGACATTTGAGACTGATTAATATAGACTAAATTTTCTCAAAATTTAACAGTTTAATATATTTCCATACATTGTAATTGTATATTTGTTGTGTACTGGAAGGAGCTCCAGTGACAGTTTCATGAATCCTAACAGCTCAATACGCAGAACAGAGACTACTCCACAGTAACATATTCTGGATGGCATCATCAATTATAAAAGTCTCCAAAAATAAATTATAGCGCAAGCAAGGACAGAATAATTAAACCAAATATAAAATCACTAATATACCAATTAATGGTTCCAAACTAGGAAGATATAGCAACACAATAAATAAATAAATGCTGCAGCTTATGATGAAATGTAGTCAAGCAGACTCAGGACTTTTCTCTTTGGGAAAGAAAAAGTAAAGTATATAAAAAAAACTTAAGTAGATATAGATAACAGTAGGAGTAGCTGTATCGATAATTTCTTCCAGGAAACAAAGCAATGGAAAACACATTACTAGGTCAGAAGAACTTTCCATTAAAGAGAAAACCAAGGGTAGCACACTGCAACAGTAACTACGGGAGTCAATCAGAAGAATGCTTTCTGTGGAAACGAAAACTAAAGAAGTGTATAGTTAAGGGCAGCAGTAATTGCAGATTTTGCATTTTAATATGCTTTGCTTTCTGTTTCATTTCTATGCCATAGAGGTTTTCATTTCTGTCAAATTTCAAACCAATACCCAGACGAAAACACAACATACTTGTTACATTAAAAAATATGGATACGTGAAAGCAATAAAAATAGCAATTAATGGTTAATTATAACCATTAATTGCTAATTATGGTTATAATTACCATCTGGAGATGGTAATTATAACATCTGAAGACGTTATTTTATTGTGTCAGGATTTGAAGAGGGTTGTCTTGGTAATTTAATCTACACCAGTGTTATCTCTGTGCTGGCTTTTATTAGGGACTATTGCACACCGGCAACACGCTGAACTTTGGAATTGTCTTGGCGCTTTTTTTCTCCCTCAGCTGGAGTCAGTCAGATCTCCTTTTGGCCCGGGGATCCGGAGATCAGCATGCTGAGGTTCACGTCTTCGACTCAAACAAACGCCAGCAGCACGTCGCTCTCTGTGACAGAAGACGTTGTCCTGGACACAGTTGCAGTGGAGAAGCTGAAGTCCAACAGCCGTCCTCACATCTGCGTGTTGCTGCAGCCGCCGGCGCCTGGCCTGCTGCAGTTTGTTGAGGAGACGTCTAGGAAGAGCGATTTCATAAAGAGGATGAGCGAGGATGACCCAGGACTGAACGAACAGGAACTCTTTAACAGGTAAACTCACTGCACTGAACATACATCAAATTTATATGTGCATACATATATGCTTGACCTGACATTTGTCAAGGATGCATTAATAATTAGTATACCAATAAAAAGTTTTACTTTAATTTTAGCTACTATTTTTCTTTTTTGTGGTTATTGTTTCTGATATGTTAAATGTAAAGATTGTGAAGTAATGCTTGTTCTTAATCAGTGGTTATCAGACACCACCAGGCGTCCAAATGAATGTCCCATCTAAAGGACAAGAACACTGTAAAAAAAAAAAAAAAAAAAAAAAAAATTAATCACAAGCTGGACTCTGTTTTATTTGCAAAACACAAAGTTTGATGTTTAAAACACAAAATTTGTTTTCAGACAACGTCTAAGACACTTCAGAGAATTTTCCAGACAGTTCTTGGTTGGAACATCCCAGCAGCACAAGGAGATTTTGGTCCAAATGGGCCTGGAGAACCTCTGTGTGGAGCCCTACTTCTCCAACCTGAGGAACAACATGACGGCGCTGGTGGAGGTTCTAGCTGCTGTGGCTGCAGGGCTCCCTCAACACCAGTATGGCTTCTACAGGTTGGGAACTGATTTTGGTTTTACCAAAAACTAGGTTCTCAAGTTGTGTGTTTTTTTTGTTTTTTTTTGGTTATTGATGATAGTTTTTGTGATTCAGAGAAAACTGTGGAACTATGCCTCCTCATCCAGGGGCCGTGTCTCAAGAGGTGGCTCGCCACTGCATCATCCAGGCCAGGCTACTGGCATACAGGACAGGTTGGTTTGACTACTGAAGAAAACAACTCAGAGCATGGAGGAATTTAGAGCAGATCAGATCTTATATCAGACTAGTATTAACAACTTAACTTAGAATGTAACTATAGAGGAGAGGTGCTAAACTTTTAATAACATGGGCCAAAATCATCAAAATTATGGACCAGAAAAAAAGCATTAAAAAATTTATAAAATCACCAAAAATGTGATTTTATTTTATCCTTCTTGGATTTTCATAGGCTTTAAGCCATAATTATCTAAAGCAACAAAAATATCATTCTGTGTGTGACAAATCTATATATTATACATACTAACCTTTATTTTATTAAGTACTGACGTAAACAAACATTTCCATGAAATTCTGCTTGATTACCTCTAGTATTTTCAACACACAAATTGATTGAAGTTTTTAGATATTAAGATATATCCTGCAAGTGGAAGCTTGCAGGATATATTTCTAAAACAACATGATTAGAACATAGTTATGCTACAGTGTTTTTTTTTTAACCAATCTCTATTTTTTACCAATGTTTTCTTTTTTTTCATCGTCGTTCCAGAGGATCCAAAAGTGGGAGTGGGTGCTGTTATCTGGGCGAGAGGGCAGTCGGTAAGAACTCTAATTTTTTTTATTTCAACATAAAGCATTAGTCTCTACAATAAAACGTTACCACTCTTTTGTGTGATGGCAACTCTAAATTGTAATTATTATTTTATTGTTTTTTTTTAAATGTGTTTAGGTTCAGTTTATACACTTTATAATTCAATGGTATGAAGCAGGTAAATAATTCAAGTGTTCTAATTCTTGAGTGATTGCTATGTCTTTTTCCAGCAGGTGGCGCCATTACACTGAATTTCAGTCTGTAAACCAGTTCCTAAAAGTAAGGGATACTCCAATCACAAATTAAAAATATATATCTTGACCTTCCTCATCTTAGGCTGGCTGCCGAGGAACAGGCTGCCTGGATTTGGTGGGTTGTGGGTACAACGCCTATCCTGCAGGCTCAAAGTACGCAGAGTACCCCCAAATGGACTGTACACAGGAGGACCGTCAGAGACGCAAATACAGATACATCATCCATGCAGAACAGAACGCCATCACCTTCAGGTCAGCTCGTTTAAAAACACCTGCCTATCCAGTCTCATTTGTCTCTCTTGACTGACAGATGTCTCCTCTGTCTTTGTGTTTTCAGGACGCGAGCCGTCAAACCAGAGGAGCCAACCATGATGTTTCTGACCAAATGTCCATGTGACGAGTGTATCCCTTTGATAAGAGGGGCTGGAATTACACACATCTACACTTCAGACCAAGACAGGGACAAAGACAAGGGGGACATTTCCTACCTGAGATTCAGCACCCTGAAGGACATCAGCAAGTTTGTTGTAAGTTAGCATTAGAGAGAATTAATATTTATTTTCTCTTTAAAGCAGCACTATGTAACTTTCATTTAAAAAAAAAAATTAAAACATTTTCTAGTGTAATATGAGTCAGATAATTTGTGAAAAGATGGCGCTCCTCCACCCTTTGTGTCATCTGAAGAATAGCACCATTCCCAGTCAAAAACAGCCAATCAGAGTTAGGAGGCGTTGTTAATCAACCTCGTGTACCCACTGCTTAAAGTGCTAATGGCGACAACCAAACACAATAAATAAAACAGAAATGAAAATCATTTGCAATCATTTACATCTAAGCCATTCATGAAGTGGATTATGATGTCCATAAACAAAACTGACCTTTCAAAAAATATTAACCATCAGAAAAAAAACTACCAACTTATTTTCATTTATCATGCAATTAATTGATTAATTGCTTGTCGCAACATGCTTCAAGGAGAGGGATGTGAGCAGCCAGTAACACAAGCGGATAGACAGCACCAAGATTTTTCACAGATTATCTGACTGATACTACACTGTCACAGCATGTACAAAAAATATTTTTTATACTGTCGCTTTAAGGAGTAAAGTAAGACATGTTTATTTTCTCGCAGTGGCAAAGGATTCCTCCTGAACAGTCTTCTCATCTCGCAAGTGAGTTACAGCTCCCTATAATAGTGTTTTTTCACTTTAACTGTGTTTTATGTTTTTACGTGCAACACTGTGACCTCGTCGTTTTTCTAGATGGTTGTATTCGGAAGCACAGCCGGCAGACTGAGCAGGAGTATGTAAATAAGAAGTTGTGCACCCAGAACACCAAGAGTTCACCTTCTGGCAGCTGAACGTTAGTTAGTCAAGAACGGACTGGCCTGTGCACAAGCTCCATTCCACGGACGTTACACAAGGGGCGAATAATTTGCTGATGGTAAAATCTGCACCACCACCAACACTATTTCCTCCTTTACAGAGTTCATGTTTCTTGCTTTTTTGTCACACTTCAATGTTTCAGATCATTTAAAGCAATGATAACCTCCATCACCACCATGTTTCGTAGTCCACTAAAAATATCCTTTTTTTTCCTCGTCAGCCCACAAAATAGTTTCTCCAAATTCTTGGGGCTCATTAATTGTTTTTATATCATAACTGAGGCTGACTTTTTTTGTCTTGGAGTCATTTTGAGTCTTGAAAAGGTTTCCTCCAAACAACTTGTTTAGAAATCCAACAATAAGAAATGACTTTGTAACCTTTTCCACTCTTGATAGATGTCAATGACTTTCTCATCTGTTCTTTAATTCTTTCAGAGCAGAGCATGAGGAGTTGATTTTTGAGATTCTTTGATCTTTTTTTTAACTTATTTATTTACTTAGATTAATCTTGTCTAATGTTAAATGCTTCCGTTAAAAAGTTTAAGTGTGTCAAGAAAACAGAAACAGAAGAAACCTGTAAGGGGGAAGTTTTACAATTTATTTGAACATTTGAGATATCGTAGTAACCTCAGCAACATGAAGAGTTAGTCATATAGTAAGTAATATAAAGTGAAATTGCTTTCCATATGAGAGGATTAAGCGGTTGAGAATGGATGCTAAACGTGTTGACAGAGACTTGACGGAAATTTAAAGGAATGCAGATTGCACTATTTCCAGATGTTTTTATTTGATGGCTTATTACAGAATATCTAAATACATTAAATTTATTTTCTGTTTTAATCCCTTTTTGTCCATGGCTCAGACAAAGAAGCTAAATGTTGCCTGTGTAAACAGTTGTGACTTTCAAAGTTTGAAAGCACCAGTGACCAAGTTTTGATCTGAAAAGATAAAAGAAAAAAAGCTTAGCGAAACCAAAATACTACATTTATATGCAAAGAAAGGGATTTCATTGTGATTTGTTTGAACCTTTTTGCCTTTTAGTTTTCAGCTTGTAAAATTATGTCTCTGTACAAAAAAGTTTGTTGTTCAAAATGTGAAACTCAATCCATTGGTTAAAGATTTAAAGCATTTATCTCTTTATATCTCCCTATCTTCATTTTGATAACTGTGGTTTACAGTTAATTAAAACCCAAAATTCACTTTTTCCCAGAATTAGTCCTCAGGTTTAATCCCTGACCCCTGACTTATAAGGATAAACTATTTTTTCTACTTCTATTTATGCAGTAAGCTTACCACAATTATCTTTTCTGGTAAGCCACAAGTCATCGTTGTCCACTCTAGAACATTTAACATTTCAAATAAACTGTTCAGTTCTCCTTGTGTAATTTGAATTTTGGGTTTTCTTCAGCTGTAACTCAGAAGCGCCACAAACAGTGACGGTTTCTGATACGGGCGACGTGTCAGAAGGAGGCAGACCAAGCCTCCTTCTGTCCACCTCTGATCACACATACAAGAAATAAACGCTTAAAATATTTCAAATTGTGTCGACTTACTCTCAAACTTTTCCAGAGTTTGGCTTTTGCGACATAAAAAGAGAATGTGGTATCTAAGTTTCTTCAAATACTCTTCTCTAAAGATACAAACAAACAAGTACTTTGTCGCAACATTTTTGATTCAGTCAGAGCGTAAAATACATTAGGTATGAGTGTGTCCGCATTCAACATCTTCCACAGCCCACTTCAGCCGCTGAAGTGGGCTGTGGAAGATGTTTATGAAGTCTTTCTTTTGTTGAGCTGGATGTATGCTTCGACTCACTTCGATTCTGAAAAAAATAAATTCCTTCTTCATATTCGACTCCCTAGAGGTTTTTTGTTGGTCGAGTTTTCGGCTCTGATTACCTTAACTTAATCTTATCCACCGATTTTATCACCAGCCCATCAGGTCATGTCTGCAGTTAACAGTAGTGACCTCACTGTGGCCAAATCAGCGACTTTCTTGCTACATTTGGCGACATTTCATAGAAAAAAACTTGGTATTGGCCAAAATCAAAATCAGCTGCTTAGGCTTTTGAAAGATCGGTAATCAGCCAGAAAACTGCAACCAGTGCACTCCAACTTAAGGTGGAATACATACACACATATGACATCCTTTGATCAATTTCTCTTAGGTGTAATTACAATAGTTAAAAATGTCATTTATATAAGGAGTCCTTCTCATCTGAGAATGTGGACCGGTACTGGAGTTAGTCTGAGCTTTCAAACAATTTTAATTGGGTTAGTTTCACATAACATTATGAGTTGATGAAAAATAATGTTTGTTTTAGATACATAAATTATCATGTTCAGCAACAAGATGATATATGTCACCAATTACAGCTTAGAGTAGCTCTTGTGATATATTAATGCAGCAGCCATGTAGCCTGATGGGGAAACATTTTGGCTTGACAATGTCAACATTGAGAAGTTTTAATTGTCATTAAACGTTATCAAACACGCCGTTTTTTTTGTTTTGTTTTTTTTGAGCCCCAAAACAACCTCAGTAATATGCAGAGAATTAACTAATTTAAAGTTAAAACTCGGTTTCACACAAACATCGTAGCATAAAAGTGGCCGTTGAACTGCACGCGCTCAAGGTCGCCGTCAAGCTAAGTTTCTATTAGCATCTCCGCAGAACCTTCTAGTAAACATAAAACATACCTTTATGTTGCCTTTTTCTATTCTTCCTTTCTTTTCTCTGTCCCTGAAGGATTTAGTACTTTTTTGCGACAAAAAATAAATAAATAAAATGGATAGAAGATAAGTCCTTGACTGGAACAGTAGAGCCCAAAGTTGGTCCTTTTTCAGTTCTCTCATTGGTTTAACGCACCTGGATCAAATTAGGCTCATTAGAAGACCTAAAACATGCAGAAGATGAAATAAGATACGTTTTGCAAACTTTGAAAATTAAAAACTTGTCTGTGTTATTCTTCTGTTCCAAAAACTAGAATAAAGCAACGTGAGACCAAGAGATGTGGTTTGCAACGCCATGCAATAGAGGCTTAAATAAGCGATATTTTTTTTATTTATTCAACATAAAGAGTTTAACAATAGATCTTAAACAATATAATCTCATCTGCACCGCTCAAAAATGCACAATATGTCTATAAGCAATTCTGGAGTAGCCTATTATCCACCTTATTCTTGGGAGGCTTCTCTTTTTTCGTGTATCTGTTGCTGTACTCTAATAGTCAGACTAATTTAGTTTGTGGCTGTCAGTAACGCGTTACTATTTCAAATCCAGTAATCAGACTACAGTTACTTCTCGAAACCACTTGCGTTACTGTTTTCTTTTGTAATTTAATTTGATTTCCTCTGTGCGTCTAGAGAAGCGATCCCCGTTTCTATGCGACAGTCGTCAGCAGCGACAGAAATATAAACAATGGAGGCAGGAGACTCTAAAATTGCGTTATTTGCGGCCATTTCTTCACATCGCCATTCCTCCCCGCAATAGCTATAGGTAGTCATATTTAAGCTGAGATGGGACATATTTTGTAGCCTGAAACCTCTGACGAAAGCCGGTTAGCGAGGTGATAACATGTAAACAGAAGTAGCGCTCATAAATCAGGCAAAACCTCTTGGAGGCTCGGAATAAGGTGGATAAAGAAGTACTGAAAGTTTCAGTTTACCAATGAAATGACGTCATTGCCACGTTGGCACAAGCACAGCGAACAAACGCGAGCAAAGTTCATATGACCCAGCTTTCCATCAGCATTTAAACGCACCACTCACGCTGTCTTAAGCGTGAAATGAGTCTCAAAGATCCTTGTGCAGTCATAACCGGATCTATGCGTAAATGCAGTTTTGTCTGTGTGCATCAGGCGACTCGTGCAGACCTATTTGCAGGCATAGAAGATTTGAATTTGTATTTATCAGATTTGTGAGGTTGTAGTTAAAATTTGTGTTGCAATAGTAATCCTGTGCATGTGCTTTTATTTTATATTCATAATTTTTTTCATATTTGTGTATGCATTTCATCACATATTTACAAGTACCCAGAGTTATGCACACATTTTCTTTTTACGGTTTACAAATCATGTTTCACAGACACAACTCTCCAAAGTTATACACAAGAATGGTATTTTGAGACTATTTTCACTCCATACTCTACTAACATCTTCCATCCCCCCTCAAGAATCTCTTTGTCAGACAAAAAAAAAAAGAAAAATCCTTCAAGATTTTGGCGATTTGCAGCAACTTCACATGATTGCAAATTTCACCTTTAAGAAGCGGCGGAAGGAGAAAGCATTTTTGGCCCAAGCCATCTTCCCGCCCCCCCCCCTGCTGGTTCATTTAACAAAGTAAATCAGATGCTTCCAACACATTGAGCTACATGCTACACATGAAAAAAAAAAAAAAAAAGATTTTCTAAATAAAAAAAATAAATTTACAAAAGTTAGATCATTGATTATGAGCTACTTTTACCAAGAAACAGAAATAATCTTTTTAAATAGTACAACCATTATTGTTAATGTGTTTTTTGTTGTTGTTTTCTATGCCTTCCTATTAATAAAAAGTTGGGTGGGATCGAGGGCTCTTCTAGGAGGCTGGTTTTTTCAGATCCCTGATCTGTTTGATAAGGTACGTCTTCTCGTCGTTGAACTGCTCATCGTCTGTGCGGTCCTTCTGGAAGTTGCTTAAGAAGTCAATTAGTTTGGTCTGGTTCTTCAGCAGGATGTCGGTGATGGGCTGTGTCTTGTTGGGGTTCGCTACAAACACCTGAACAGAGATGGGATTTGGATCACACACAAGGGCTGAAGGAGTATTTACACCACCTCAAACTTTTCCTGGCTTGGTTACATTACAGTAAGGAGTCAGTTTTTTTTAGGAGCATCAGAGTAAATGTGGATAAATACAAATGCAAAGCAAATTTTTTTTAGTTTCTTAAAAACATGTATCATGTCTAGTGATGGGTCCGGCAACACCAATGTTGCCGGACCCAGCATGTGTCAAGCCCATAGACAAAACCCTGTGTCGGTGTGCGTATTGATTTCAGCAAGTCACATGACCGATACAGGAACTGTTTTGAAATGACACTGCCGTGCCAAACTGTGTTTATAAGGAAAAAAATCTGTCAACGGGACGCATTTCCCCGTCAGATAATGCTTCTACATGTCTGTGTTCCGCTAAAGCTTTTTTTTTTTATTGCCTCGATTTCCCTTTACGACAATGTTACAACGTCCTGCAGTGTGTGGTGTGTTACGTGGTGGTGTGTTCAATATGTTCAATCTAAAATCGAGCATATTCAACATTGTCTTGGCCCTTTTGTCGCAGCCTGTGGGGTTTCTCTGACTGGGAGCAGAAAGCAGCCTGTTGAATATGACAAGTAGCCAATCAGAAAGCTTGGTGACGTAAGAACAGAGGGAATCCCAAACTGTTGACATGGCAACTGAGAGTCTGGAGGACATGGAAATGTTTATTACTACATGTAAAAGACATTTTTAGATATGTTTATTATATGTGGTTATGTTTATTCAGTTAAAAATGTTAACTATGAAAAATCATAACTCACCACCAAATCATAGTGCAGCAATTAGAGCGGCTGCCTCTTTTATCAAACGCCTTTTCTTTTTGTTACATCCACAAACTATCACTACTGCTTCTACATCGTCATCGTGTTGGATTATTCTAAATTCACTATGGTATGTTGGGGGTTTTACGGGATTTTCTTCTGTTATCGGGATGTTCGTGAGTGGAATCGGTTCGTGTGGTGTGTTGCTCCTGGACACACGAACCGATCGAACCTGTTGGACTTTTATCGGCTCTGTGGTCACAAAGGTTTGGAAAATCGGCTGATAATTATTAAATCGTGCCGTGTGAACCAGAACTAAGACTCACAAGCTCTACTCCTCTCATCTCATTCACTGCCCTGACGCCCTCTGACTCTGGTCGCTATGGTAACGTTTACATATCCCTTCAAAATAAGATACAGATGCACCACAAAAACGAACATTTTACTGTCATGAAAATTTTAACTCACAGAAAGATGTTTTCGTTTCTCTGCAACGAGAAGTCCCATCTGGGAGTGATGGGAGACAATGACACCCGAAGTGTTGCTAATGCACAGGGAGCTACTTGGTCTCTCCGTGGCGAAGGAGTTTGAAGCTTCATACCCTCATTAACGAGCCAGTCACCAAATCATACAGAGCAGCTTGGACTGTGGGAATCACCTACCAGGGATAAATCCATTCTCCTGTCTCTTTTCTGGGCCTTTTCCCTTTGCAAAGAAACTTTCCAAAGAATCTGATCTGTTTTTTTACTCATTTTGCTGCTTGTGGCTCAACGTTGGCGCTTAAGAGGTAACTGAGAGAATCCGATGAAAGGACTTTCAAAATAAAAGATCCTCCAGACTCAAATAATACATAAAAAGGAAATAATTAAATATTTCTTGCGCGGCCCGGTGGTTCGGGACCACTAGACGAGGTCATCAAATCAGTCTGTCAACTACGTTGCCTGTAGGGATTTCTAATGTCCAGCAGGTGTCAGTATTCAGTGACACAGTATCGACACAGTATCAACACAGTTTTGCTATGGGTCAAAACGCTTCATTTCGCCTCATTTACCCATCACTAATCATGTCCCTTTTCACTACATAATTACGCACTACTTTGTGTTGGTCTAACACATAAAATATCATTAAAATACACTGAAGTTTCTCATTGTAATGAGACATTATAACAAAATAGAAATATCTCATTTTCCTCTGTACATTTTCTAATTCACTTTAGGGCTGGACAACAAATTAATAACAAGTTTCAGGTTTCTTATAACTGCCTAAAACCAAAGAACAGCATGGAGTAAAAACCATGAATAAAAACAGCCACCAGTTTAGCAGAATCTTAGATATTTAAAACAAAAAATGAATCAATAATTATCGACACTTATAAAGCAATACTTTTTTCAGCCATATCATCCGACCCCAATTCATTTTTGCCTTGAATTTTTGTCTTTTTTTTTTACCTTAAACACGTGGAAGGCCTCAAACTGAATGTTGGAACTCTTGTCTCTGAGTAGATTCATCATTAGCTTGAGGTTTTCAGGCTTGCTGATGTAGTATGTCATCACCGTGAAGTTGTGTCTGTCCAATAGCAGCTCACCCAGGAGCTGCAGGAAGCATAGTTTCAAATGATCTTATGTCCTGACAGGCTTTCTGAGTACATGCTTAATAAAAACATCGGACGGAGTCGGAGTCAAACCTTAAGCGACTGCCGCTTTGTGACGTAGTTCTCAGAGTGCAGCAGCTTCTCATAGTTAGCAAACACCTGCAATCAAATGTAAAGAACATAATAGTTTAGTTTGTTAAGAGTTTGAGATCTGATCAGAGATGTACACAAGGTTTCAGGGCTAACCACAGGAACTGAGACCTACACAGCAGAAACTTAATCTTGAGCTGCATTCATTCATTTGTAAAGCTCTTTAAAAACCAGAGGAATTCCTTTCATCGCTAAATAACAGCTGATGTATCTATACGTTTTCCAATCTAGCTCTGGAAGGGTGTTTTTAACTTCGATCACTCACAGCATCGTAATACTTTTCGAGGAATTCAGCCACTACCGCTTTGTGTCTTGTAAGGAGATCCTGTGGATATAAAAACACAATAAAAATATTATTGATCAAAGAAATGAAGAGTTTTAGCCTCTATTATTTCCTTGCAGCACTCTTTTTTTTTTAAAGGTTTTTACAAAAATATCAGAAAATAAGCAGAAATTTTACAAAGATGCAGTAAGGTTGTTGAATTTTAAGTGTTTTTTTTTTTGGCCTGGTAAGAATTAATGAAAATAGCTGAAATGTTTTATTTCTTTAATTTAATTTAATTTAACGAGCTCAAATTAGAGTCAATGACTTGACCATTATAGCTCTTTTTTGAACACAACTAAAAGGAAAACTTGTAAAAATGATGATATACATTTAAAGAAGACCATATTAATAAAAACTGACATCATTCAAAGTTACCTTAAAGGTGGCAAAGGCGTCAGAAGCAATGTCAAATGTGGACATTTCCACATAGCTGAAGAAGCTGTGGAAATGTTCAGAATAGAGAACTATCCTGGCGAGTGGCTCGTAGCGCATACATTCCCTCAGCATGATGCCGCAGTTAAGCGCTATCTGGGGGGTTTCGTATCTGGACATACACAGAGGCAGCATTGCGTCAGCTTGCGGGATTCACAGAGCCATCGCCAGAAAAAACCCTGCCTGACTCACCCCTTCAGCAGGATGAAGAGGACCTCTTGGTGGGAACACAAGTATTCAACGGTGGGGCTCCTCGCTCCGATCTGCCTCCTCAGGATGTTGTTAAAGATCTGACAAACGTCCTTCTTCCCCTGAAAACACACAGAAATGAAATTGAAACCCTGAATTCTGGAGTTTATTCCTCCTCATTCGTCACCATGTGGATTTGTGTCCTTGGTTTGTGCTCACCTCAAATTCTATGTACTGCAGGTTTTCTACCAGCGCAATCAGCAAGCCGTTGTTGTACAGCTCCTGTGCGAGCTGGGCCACGGTCTCAGTGTGCGGCTCCTTGTCGTTGCTGCCGTACAGAATCTCCTTCATCGACACCAAGCATTTTGAAACCTCCTCAGATGCCTGCAGAACAGAGAAGGCAAGCAGAATGAAAAAATGCAATTCGGTTAGGAGGAATGCAGCGCTACTGTGAGTAGGAGACTGAAGAGTCGTGGCAGTGAAGTGTCAGGAGGTGACATGCTCATATCTTTAATTTCACAGAACGTTGTGACCCCTTAGCCTCTGGACATCCTGGAAGTTAGAGAAACTCATCTTGTAGAGTCTGTTTTTTCCTACCTTGTCTGTCTTCTTGTCATGTTTGACCAGGATGGCCAGGTTTTCCTTCAGGGTCTTGATAATGTCAGTGGGACTCTTGTGGGATTTACCAAACAGCGGCATGACGGACACCGGTTAACGCCTCGAGACCTGCAAAGGACAGCAGACTTTAGTCTGTGATAGATGGCAGAAAGACGTTTATATTAAATATTTGTCATCAATAACAAACATTTTATAGCGTTCTTTTAGCGTTTGTTTGATCATTTGTAGCAAAAAATGCACCTGCAGCTAAAATATACATCTGACATCAACATGTGAAAAGTTCAACCCTTTTTGCTAATTTAAAAAAAAACAAAAAAAACCTGCAAGGCCTGTGTGACTTTGAGGAATAATTGTTGGTTTGCATTTCTGCACCACATCCTGGCATTGTTCTGCAAGTAATGAGTCAGGTCTGAAACCCTTCTAACAGCCCAGATATGCAAGTCACAAAGACTGTGAGCTTATAAAGTAAACTGGACTGACGGTAGCCGAGTCGGACAACTTTGATGTGTCTGAGTTGTGATGAAACCCTGCAGAAAATGTAAGATTCAAAACCATCTGCCAGCTAACAGAAATGAATCTACCTTGACAATAGCGTTTTCTCTTTTTTCCATTTAAAGACAGCCTGGGCGAGCTCAGAAGGAAACACACATTCATCTGATGTCAAGTAGACATGGCATGGTTTTCCATCATTGCATAACTCATCGCTCGGGTTGTATTTTGCCCTGGAACACCCAGAATGTCAAGGAGTGTTTGGCATCCGCCTGTCCCAGTAGGTGGAGGCCAGCTAAGAATGGCGCTGAAGCCACTCTGTACGCATGGAAACGCATAAGATAACGACATGCAATTAAGCATAGAGAAGGAGCAGTTTGGGAAGCAGCTCAGGACGGGAACTTGTGACTGCTAATCCTCATCTGGGAATGTGAGAGGGCATTACTCTCCCTTCATTACTCTCCCCTCCTTCATAGATATTTCAGTTTCCTAAGATCCATTTTCTTTTCTCAAATATTTGAGAGATAATTAAATTTTTACACAAATAAATTTGAGTCGCGTTTCACAGGAAAATTGGCAAATAGGTGAATCCACATCAACTTCATATAAACTCTGTACTCATGTCAGAATAGAAATTATATAGTTCATTTTTTTATTTATGATGCAATGAATTAATTGCTCACTGCGACAAGTTTGGGTATTAGCATTGATGTCAGCCGACATCAGTGTTGAAATATAATGTTGGAAAATATGGTTTTCAACTGTTTAACTCAGTTAATAAGCAGATTTTAGAGTGAAAACAAACTTCTGATTACTTGTTTTGGTTGTTTTTGTTATTATAATCTTTCCATTTTGATTAAAGTATAATAGTACGGTGAGGAAGTACTTTAAACAGAGTACAGACCCCTTAATACTTCTTTAGCTAATCATGTTGGGTCCTGTTCTCCAGTGTTTGCTGGTAGGTCTTGTTGTTACCCAGTAATTATTAAGAATAAGGTCCAAAGGGCCAGCTTTAATTACCTAATCACAAGGCTGTGAGCCATTGAAAGCTTCAGCAGCTGGTTACTGTTCATTCCTGCCTCTAAAAACTGACTAAATGTGATGTAATCAGATTAATCTCATGCCTGCCGGGGTTGAACACACACAGCTATCAGCTCAGTTTGAATAAAAGCTAACCGGACAGCTTCCTCATTAACCCAAATACCTAATTTATAACCCATAATCTTGATAGAGATAAACAGAGCAGAGCTAAAGTTTGGGAAGCAGTGACAGAAACAAATGCCGAAATAAAGCCTGAAATATATCCCAGTGTACAGGTTAGACATGATTAAAATAGCTGAACTGGCTGTGAACTGGTCAAATATACCAAACACCATATTTCACCATCAGATTACAACATCCAATGAATCAACCTGCGCTTGCTTGATGATTAATCGCTGACGTAGAGATGCAGCTAGGCGACGATCAGAAGGCGCTGAGCAGTCACATGCTGGAGATGCCGTTCAGGAGGAAAAGGAACTACGAGACGGGGATTTACCTAAACCTGACAGACATTTATTCCAAATAAATACAACCGAAGCATTTAAAAACTGCAGGAACTACATGATACCTGTACTTTTTAATTCATAGCTCAATGTTTCCCTGGAGTAACAAAAAAAGTGACACAAAGGTCTATTCCACTTAGCCACTCTTTAGAGCGGGAAAAATAAGAGAGCATGACATTGAAGTAATGTACGTGTCGATCTTCATGATCATACACTCACAACCATTTGAAATTTTTAATTTTTAAAGTATTTTTTCCGACAAACTGAAATGCCAAGCAGTCTGGGGAGTGTCTGGAAACTCACTATTTGCAAGGAAATTAGCGACTTTGAGGTAAACGGGTAGGAATGTTTCCTTCCTGGACAAATGCCCAGCTGTCAGGTTCAGCTGATGTTGGATAATGGTGCAAAGGGACCTGAGTTTGTGAAAACACACAAATAAACTGACTTGACCATCTATTTGCAGTGATACGTCAACAAATTCAATTAAAAATATTTAATCATAATTTATAACATTTATGTGTTAAAGAACCTTTGTGGATAGCGCTGCAGTGGGCAGGAAGGATCTCCAGTAGCAGTCAGTTTTGCAATAAGTCTGAAGAGGCCTCTGACTGAAGACTGTTGCTGTATGAGAGTTTTATGACAGTCATGACAGAGCAGAGATGATATTTCACAGCAACATGATGACACAATCTATTGTTGTAATTGTGTTAATGAAAAAGGAAGTAAAGAGTCGATATAATCCAAAATTTCAGCAGTATTATTGTAATTACATGTTTGTCCCAATATAATGCAGCCCTAATTTGTATTCAGCCAACTTAACTCCAGTATTCCTAAGAAAAATCAAATTGTGACCAGCTGCCTTGATAAACAAACGACCTCATCAGTGTATATGTAATCTCAATTTAAATACAGCTGTTCTACTAACAATGTCCTATGTTTGGAGAACCATCTTCATGGATTAGGTCACAATGTATCAATGCGTTAGATTGGCCTAGTCAAAGTCCATATTTACAAAACTTATTGAGCTGAAGATAGTGAGCTAGATTCCAATAACTACTTCACAAATAACCCTCACACTCACAAAAAGGCCAACATTCCGTTTAAAAGCAAAAAAATAAAAAATAAAAACAAACAATTTTGAGTTTTGAACAGTTTTGTTTTGAAAATGCACACCGGAAGCGGTGTGGTATTCCTTTAAGACTTGCTTGACGATGATTGTCCAAAGTAACATAGGAGATAAGGAGGCAGGGAGGAGGGGGGCAACAAAAACAAAATACACGCAGCTAAAGAGTTAAAGAGCCCATAAATGACGGGTTTGGCGGAGTAATCTGGTAATAAGGTGGAGGGGAGTGATAAGGCCGTATTAACAGACCCAGACAATGTGATTTACCACGGCTACACCCCTCTCGCCTCCAGCTAAACTCCCGTCTTGTCTGACAGATTTTCAAAGCTAACCACAGCTGCACGACAGGGGGCGAGAAAGGCCCCCATATGTACCACCATTAAAGACATTTTAACCCCTTTCGTGAAGTTGTGAACACTGTCAAGCGCAGTGATATGAAGCCATAACTGAAAGCTACTGTTTTTCGGCAGCGTTAGCTAGAAATTATACTCACAGCGAGAAGATGTTTGGTGCCTTTTAAACGTCCTGACCGCTCCAGTCCCGGTTCACAGCGCAGCCGAGCCCGAAAGTAAAGACTCCGTGTTCACACCAGGGCTGTTTGTTGGCCGCTGAAAGTCCGCTAAAAATGTCTGCGATACAATTCAAAACGTGAGAGATCCGTAAAGAGGGGAGTGCAGAATTCCATCTGGTCGCGCTCCAGTATTCTGAGAAGTTAACGTGAATAAAATAGACTAATTCCGGTACGGATTTTCAAAATAAAATCACAAAGGATAAATCACGCTAAAAAGGTAGGATTCAAAATAACTTAAATGCTAATAGCTACAAAAAACAATCTATTTTATTAAAGTCCTGTGAGATTTTTTATTCAGTTTTTTTCTTTCTATCAGAGATAGTTTTTATTTATAGCGTTTAAAAAAACACTTCCGGTAGTAGATAAGTTTGTCATGGCTAACTTGACAATTCTGTATCTTTCCAGCTGCGGACAAATCTCATTCACATTCTCTCACCCGATATCTGCCTCTGCTGCTTCTTCACTGCCCGATGCACGCATTTAAATTAGTAGTAGCGTAAAGTCATTTACTAAATTAACCTTTAGAGCAATTCTGTTTTGCAGTTTGCAGACTTCTGGAGAAAATATTTAGGAAAATCTGCGAAAGTCTTTTTAAATTTCCAACTAACTGGGATGCAACCCATATGTATGGAGCGCCAAAGGAGCCAAAACACAACCCTTTTTTTTTTTATGTCTGACTAGTTTGGTCAAAATAAATAACTTTGACAGATTAATAAAGCAAATAATTACTTTTCAGAGTAATAATTTCATATGCATAATATTTTGAAAATGGTATATATAAAATTAAACGATTAAAAAAAAAAAAAAAACTAGCTTTCTGTACAATTCAACTGAAGACCACATCAAATTTTGGTATCAAAATAATTAAAATTAATACAAGAAATCCAGTTGAGGAAACAATCCCAGATTTTATTAAAGCTGCTTTAATTGTACATACAAGTCAGAATACATATTTACAAATATACATATGTCTCATAACACTTTTATTTCACCATCATACACAGTAGATATACCATCAGAAAATAAAGACAGTGGTTGCCGCAATGTGCTGCATAAAACAGAAGAGTTAAAAAATATATAACCCCTTTCTCAATTGTGTTTTTTTTTCCAGCCTCGGAATAAAAAGTAAAATGATTCATTTAGCTTTATGGTGTGACCATGATCAAACCCCGACAAGTTTAGTGCCCGTGTCAGGTTTTTTTTCTTTCTTTCTTTAAAGAGGGCAGAAAATAAACTCTCATAATGTACAAACCGGTAAAAAATATATATATTTTAGGCTTAAAATGGGGAGCTGTGAGGAACATGCCACAAAGAGTGAAACGCCGAGACAAAGAGACTCTTCTTTACAGTGTACGTGCTTTTGAGGAAAACAGCATGAGGTATAGAGGCGACATCGACAGAACAGGTACATTTACCGACACAAGAGGCCAGCCAGTCACACACTCAGTTTGAAAACGAAAAGGCCTGCAGCATAGTTTCTTCCTTTCCCTTTACTAACAGGCGTCAGGCCCAGTGTGGGCAATAAACGGGTGGAGCTGAGCTTAGTTCAATAGCATTCCTGTTCATAAAAATAAAGGAAGAGAGTACTTTACAGCGCCTTGTGGATACAGTAGAAACCTGGGGTATATAAAACCATGTTTGCTCTCAAAGAGCGAATGTGATTCTGTGTTTGTAACAGCACAAGTTCCTCATTCCTTGATAAATCCTACAAAAAGTCACTTTTTTTATTGGGGTTGGGAAACCCCAATGCAATCAGATACATTAAATAGGTGCAGCAGGTTTGTGTCGAGCAGACCTGCTCGACACAAACATGTCAAGCAGGTCTGGCTTTCTTTAAAAAGAAAAAAAAATAGTGGCGAATGTCACATGCCTGAATGGGGCTGGGAGCAAAGGCCGAGGACAAAGCCTTCTTTTGTGCAGAGAAACAAACATAAATGCAGTTGATTGAGATTTGCAACGTCGTTTGGTCGTTTCAGCGCGCGTTAGCGGGGGTCACAGTGACACAGTGCTGCTGGAAAATGATTTACATAGTCACTGAGTGGACTTGCGTCTGCCCCTTTAACTGCTCTATGAACTGGCAGGCAGGAATGTGCACACAGAGACGGTTAACCCCCGTGTGCAGGTATGCAGTCACACCTGCCGGATCGAGCAACCACTAAGGTTTCCTGAGAGGTAAACAGAGAAAATAATAATAAAAAAAGAAACAAAGAAATCTAGACGTCCAAGCTGCCAGTATTTATAAGTAGAGAAGTGCAGGATGTGGATCTTTTGGTGACAATCACCTTCTAAGACATTGAAATCTTTGCTTATTCTGTGAAAATATGGAAGGGACACAGAATTTTTGTGTCAAACAAACA
This sequence comes from Poeciliopsis paucimaculata, assembly GCA_903067055.1. Classification (NCBI taxonomy): domain Eukaryota; kingdom Metazoa; phylum Chordata; class Actinopteri; order Cyprinodontiformes; family Poeciliidae; genus Poeciliopsis; species Poeciliopsis paucimaculata. Next base: position 36,637 of record CAEGAD010038138.1, on the reverse strand, counting down.
CACACAATGGCCTCTTTCAGCTCCCATGAACAACAGGAGCGCAGTCTTGCTCCAAGACGCGGCCTTCGGCATGTTTCTAGTTGCAGCCACCCGCCACTTTTCACAGTGAACGATCGACGCCCGACACCAAAGCCGTCGCGATACGTGAAATGCCTGTTCGGTAGAATCTGTGCGAGCTCTGAAGAAGAATCTGTCGCTGAGCTGCAAAGTTTGACTCCAGTGTTGTTGCTTTTAGTGCAGACATTCTTGAAAATGTTTTTTTTGATGCTACATTATAGCGCTATGGCACTGAACGCATGTCCAGTAAGTTTTGGGATTTTAAAGGAGACCTGACGATGAATCCACATGGTGCAACTGCAAAATTAGAAGTTTAAGGTGCAAGGAAACTTTAAAGTGTGCCATTGAAAAGAAAAAAAAAACAAAACAACAAACACTGATTCTGTTCTAATGTTAGAGTCATCTGCAGATTTTATGATGGGAGTCGAAAAATAACTTAAGGGTTGAGGGACGGGGACGGGACCTTCGGTCAGGGTTTGATGTCGGAGAAGCTGGTGTAGGTCTCGCTGCAGCTGGAAGAGGTGCTTAGGTTCCCAGAGACGCTGCCATCTGCAGGACAAACGTGCAATCAGTTTCCACTTGTAGTCACAACACAGAGTAAAGAGCTGACGAGAAATGGCAACCAACCGGAGCTGCTGAGTGATTGAGATGATTTGGACTCTGAGATGAGGCTGAGGAGGTTCGCAGCTGCCACCCAGCCCTCCTTACTGCTGCGGAGGTTTTTCACAAACCTGCAGAGGAGGAGGCAGACTTGAAAATAAAAAAATAAGAATGAAGTAGAACATCTAACGTCACATTCCTGTAACCACACTTCTCTGTCATCCTTTTGCTTTTTTTTTTTTTGTTTGTTTGTTTTTAGCACAAAATTCTCAAAAGTGTGGCTTGGCTTTTTCAATCCATCATCTAAAAATGGAAAGCCAGAGGAAAAAAAAGAAACCAAAATCGGAGTCTTGATGTGCAAAACTGGCAAAAACATGAAAGATTTTCAATAAATTGTGGTTCTTTGGCCTTTAATTAGGAAAAGATATAGTGATTACTATATGATAATAATCACTTTTGTTGTTCTGTCACATAAAATCCCAGAGAAATCCATTAATAGTATGATACAAACAAGAGAAATTGTGAAAACTCTCAATACTTTTTCCAGGCAGTGAAACCCTCAAATTAAGAAAACGTCTTTTGATGGTGGAAGGAAAGTTTTTACCATTGTCCGTCCTCTCCCTCTCTGATTAGCTGGACCATGTCTCCACTTTTGACAGACAGCTCTTGAGGGCCCGCCTTCTCGCAGTCTGCTACCACACTGTACTTTCCTGGAGCCTTGAGGAAAGGCATATTTATTGAGATAATTACAGTGGGGAAAAAAAGGATTAGGGAATGCCAGAGATTTCAAGCCCACCAGCTTTTTCACCACTTCATCCTCGATGTCAGAGGTCATCGGGTCCTCTCCGCTGGAGAAGCCGTCGTTCTCCTCCGAGGCGTCCACTGACAGAGACGGCTTGTTCCAGCCTGTCAGTACGAGACGTTAAAAAGAACGACAAAGGATTCAATCAAACCAAATTAAAGACACGAAGAAGAAAAATGTTGATTCAGATTGTGATATAGGATTGCAACCAGGGGTGGACTTTTATTTTTTGTCGTAAAAAATTTCTTATCATGATTATAAAATTTACTTGATCTTGGAAAACAAAGAAAACATTTAATCAGAAATGTTGATTTTTGCTATTTTCTCCGCTTTCTGTTCATTGAAAGCATTAATTATTAAATCCATATCTAAGCGATCTCCACAGGAAAGATGTTGAATCTAAATGTTGAGTTTTAGAAAAAAACATCCACGTTTGTGATTGCAAACTGAAAGTCACAGTCAAATAAGGAGAAAGTGTCAAACTAAGACAAGCCAGTCCACCAATACAGAGTAAAACCAGGAAACAAGAAGGATTTGCTTTGTTGAAAAGGTGCTAAAGTTTCTCAAAAACACCCAAAATAGAAAGAGGAACAAACTGATTTATGGCGAAGCAGGGATTTCAAATCAACAATTTGACCTCAATTAATTGTTTCTGTGGTCTGAATGCAGGAGAAAATGACTTGGAATGTCGCTAACTTCACCATAAGGAGCACCGAAACAGCAAAACCCGCCACAGTGTGACCGAACCGCCAACCTTCAAGTGGCACAGTTACCTCGCCGCTTGCTTTGTAACAGGTTAGAGGTACTCATCCATTTGACTCTGCTCAGAGTGCTGCGTGAAGCCGGCTCTGAAAGGGGGAAGAAACTGCCAGCGGGTCAATGACAGGAGGCCAGTGGAGGAGAGGAAATGGTGTTACACTTTAAGCTGGAGGATTTGGGAGCATTTTGCTTCAGAAGAAAGAGTTAGTGAAGCATCTAGAGAGATGTTGAGGTTGGAAAAGAGACTTTGAGGGATGATGATCTGCAGGGCAATGTAAAGATGTTTTTGATATGAAACCTCCAGATTTATGAGGCCTTATAGGGACCTTTTTCAGAAATAAGCAAATTCATGGCATAATTCTGGATGCTTAAAATGGTACCTTGTCTTTATAGCACCTACTGTAGAAAATTTCTTTAGCTTTTTACATTAAAAAAACAATAATCTTTCTATAAAGGTTTAATATGGTCTCTATCATTAGATTTTGATATAAAATTACTTTTAAAAAAATAGCTTGTAATTTGTAGATTCTCTCTTTCAAAAAGAGCTCATGAAAAGCTGCTAAAGCTAGATTCTTTGTAAAGAAATTGCCTTTACATTTTGAAATATTGAGTTTTGTAAGGCAATAAGAGCCACAGTGGAGAGTCATTAATTAGCCCAAACTTATTAGGACAGGACAAGAATATTTACTCAATAATAATGAAAACACAGCTTGTTATGGAGACAGCCGGTCTCTCTCCACACATATAAAACAAATGAAATGTGAAAAGAGAGTATTTCCACGAGACGCTGGTGAAATCTAATCAGTACCAAAACTACCCCGCGCTTTATAAACGTGACAAGAATGTACCTTTGAACCCAAACGGCGTGGGGTCGCTCTTGACCGAGTGGCGTTTGGAGGAGAGCTCAGGACTCAGAGCTGAGCCTGGGCAGGCAGGCAGGGAGCAGAGGGAGAAATGAGCAGCGTGTTGAGAGGGAGGAAGCAAAAGCAAAAGTCAGGCTTTGTTTGGAAAAAATGGAAAAGAGGAGAGAAAAGGTACGAAAGGGCGAAACAAGCAAAAGGATTGTTTCACTTTTGACCACCAGGCGGCAGGATACCTCCACCGTTGGTTTTTATAGCTCTTGAAACTCACGAGGTTGTTGTTTCTTAATGTTACCTTTGGGGCTCTTGAGGTTGCTGAAACCCTGCAAAGTAAAACGCTTTTTAGCCACTGAGGAGCGGTCAGTGGTTGGGCTGGTCACAACTTCATCTGTAGGCGATGGGTGGGAATGGGAGAGAGGACAGAGCAAATACAGCCATGGAGATGAAGATGACGGAGAGAAATAGAGTCCAGATTACAGAGAGTCGACAGAGCAGCCTTCAGCAGAGACAGAGGACGCAGCCACAGCTGAGTTTGTTGTTTTTATGAGGTGTGGCGATAAATGTACCTTTATGTTTCGGCGAGGGACACGAGTTTGCCTCTGAGGTCGAGTTTGCCTCCACCTTCTTCTCATCCTGCTTCCTCTGGTTCTTCTGAGCGCTGCTGCGGAACGGGCTGCAGGAGACAAATGGGCAACTTCACACATAGCTTCAAAATTCATATGCTTTCTGTTTCACTGACATGTTTTAGATTGTAAGTTACATTTCAATACCTGAAAAATTATTTTATAAAACTCTGCCAAAACACAAAATCTTACAAAGTCATCTATAGTCATACCTGAGGGAGGTGGAGGAGTTATTGCTGGTGGGATTGGGAGAATCCGAGCTCTTCTGCTGGGTGGCTTCTGAAACACACGACAGTTTGCTGCAGAGACGAGAAGCAGCGCGTCGCAGAAAAATAGACAACACAAAGCAAACCAGCCTACCTCTGCAGGCTTTGAGCTGCTGAGTCAGAACCTTGCGGATCTCGTTCACCCAGGCCGTTTTAATCTCTGCAGTCGGAGCCTGGAAGAAGCAAACCAGTGTTCCTCTGTTTATTCTGCAGCTTTACAGGAAGCTGATTTGTTGGGTTTTTTTGTTACCTGCACTATAAAGACCTCTTCTCTGGAGTTGGACCAAATCTCAAACTTCTTGTTGTCACCTTTAGCATTCTCAGTGATGCCCACCGCACTCATCTGCACATAAACCCCCACAGATAGACTCGTTAACCTGCAACGAGGACACCATGGCGATGTGAAAACGACGTCAGCTCACGCTAAGCGAGTGCTTGAAGCTATATGAGGGCGCCTTCTCGTAGCCTTCCCCGTTCTCCTCCCTCTTTTTGCAGAAGAGGAGAGCTTTTTTGTGCAGGAACAGGTGCCTCTGCATGGGCTTGAATCTGGCCAGGTCCTTGACCTTGGCGTGACCTTTTTTGTGCTCCGTCCAGACACTGAAGGAGCCCTGCATCAGCAGACGGCCCAGATCTGACAGGTTTCCCTAGAAGAAGAAAAGGCAGCTTTTATAAAGCGACAAGCCAAGTGAAAGAAGGCGCTGATGGTCAAACACGGTGGTGGCAGCGTCATGCTGTGCGAATACCTAACTGAGACTTTTCATCCGATTTGACTTACTCAAAATATTTAAGCCGTTTTGGAAGAAAACGTGAAAACAGCTGCATTTGCATCGAAATGTAGCTCAGACTCACTTCATCATGATCATTAATTAACATGTTTGCAGCTTGCGTGTTTTTATTTGTCTTAATTAATGTTTAATTATTCTATTTTGTGTTTCAGAAACTTTTCTTTACCCGCGAAAGTGTTGTCACTGTTCTTTTATTTATTGTGATGAACAAGTCCACTAATCTTTTTTTTTTCTAAAGCATCGAAATTGGCATTGTGATGACTGTATGTTTCGTCAAATTCACTACTTTAGGAATCATTGGAGTTAAATGTCTTGTGATTTAAAAATGCATAACTTGTGGAAGTTATGCAGACCTCGTATCCTGTGATGGCGATGAGATGCATGGAGTCGTTGACGGCTTTCAGGATTCCCAAGATGGAGGAGAGCGCTTCCTGTAGGTCGTCAGCACCGTCGCAGCCTTTACTGTACTTCAACAACTCCTGAAGGAAAACAGCAGGCAGTGAGTCGTAGTGCTTCATGTTTGTTTTATTTAAAACTAATAACGGGTCGCTCACTTTTAGCAGTAGCTGGTACTTTGTGATTCTCTGGACGGGTTTGAGGAGGTAGGAGTCCAAACCAAGTTTGTGTTCCAGCTTCTTCTGGCACTCCTGAACCACAAAAACAAAAGTCAGAGGAGACGTTTATGGCTGCGTTTCTCCCCGGAAGAGACGTAAAGAGGAAGGCATGGAACCTGGAAGAAGGCACAGTCCGAGCATTGTCGCCACAAGCTCTCTGAGCGAGGTTTGTTCTGGCAATAGGCTTCGTAGATCTGCAAGTCTTTCATCTGCAGGGAAGCGGCAACAGCATGTGTAACAGATGCACTTCTTCAGTAAAGCAAGTGTTTCTTTGTTGAGGGTAATTCCAGAAAACAAAAGAGAGAGAAGTCATACCCGTTCTAAAAAGCAGCGGCCTACAAGTTCTGGGCAGTCCGTGTACGCTTCCAGATCCTTCAGAAACGTCCTGGACAGAAAAACGAATCACCCCGATTATTGAAAAAACAACGTTAATTTAAGCTTAATCAGATAGAAAAAGCACACTGATAAGCGTACCTTTTATGAAACTGATAAATCTCCGGCATGTTCCCAAACAGGATGTCCTTCTTGCTCTGCAGGGTGCCGGGGATGAGGTGAGCCATGGCGGGGTTGTCCATCTCTGCTGCATAACCCTGAGCAGAACATCAGCGAGTCAATGCCGTGATCCGGCACTTAGCAACGGGCTGCCAGCAAAACGCCGCACTCACCTCCAGAACGCACAGGAGCTCCTCGACGTACGCCCTCTCCGTCTCCAGCAGCTCGTTCATCACATGCCTGGGAGCCAAGGAAACGAAACAAACAAAGAATTCAGATGGGTCTGAATCATCCCGGCTGCCAGTTATTATTAAATTACAATTCTGAGGATGACTTACCGACGAAGTACTGCCAGGTTTTCCTCTTCTTCTGAAAGAGAAGCGTGTCTTGTCCCGCCGTTGTGTACGGGAGACTCGCCCTGGAAACATCGTAAATATTTACAGAAGAAGAAGAAACCTCTGTACATGCAGTGCTTCATACATTTTAGCGTGTTTTATTGGAATTTTTAAAATTTCCAAGGTTTTTTTTTTTTTTTTACCTTTTTACAGAGTGCACTATCTGCTGAGTATCTCCTCTCTTTTCTCTCCGGGTCTGGAAAGCAGATTCGTTTTCACATCTTAAGTACTTTATCACATAATGTTTAACTGCATCCATTCATTCATTGGAGACTTACTGGGAGAGGAGAGTGGAGACTTGACCTCCGGTCTCGGTGCCACTGGCTGGACTGGTCTGGTTTGCTTGGCGGCGAGTTTCTTCAGGCTAATTCGTCTCTTCTCAAACATCTCCTTAACAGAGCTCTGCTTCTGGAAAACCTTGTCCATGTGGTCCTGATAGAGGAAGAGTCCATCTTTAATATTGCTGCGTATCATGTTTTCATGAACAGTCAGAATGAAATCTTATCCTCTCACCCTGAGTTGAGGATTGAGCACGGCCTCGTACTGACAGCAGATGGCGCCGCGGTCCGAGATGGTGTGCAGAGCTGCCGTGTCCAGGTAGCGCTCCAGTTCCTGCAGAGCCGCCTCAGCTCCATCCTGAGACTGGCAGCGATCCACCGGTTGGTTAGCCAACAGCAAGATCCCATCTTCACACCACTGGGACGCCTGCAAGAAAAATGTTTCTCAGCGCTTCATCCAGATCTTCTTATTCCTGGTGCTATTTCAATAATGGTACCTTCTCCAGGGCGTGGTGCAGCTCCCGGGCCCTGAGCAGGAGGCCCTTCTTGCTCCGCAGAGTGGAGCCGATCTCCTCACACATGCCTCTCAGCTCGCCACACTTCGGCCGGATGCTGTCCTCGGCGTAGTGAGAGTTTTCTATCAGACTGTCTCCCTCACTGGCCAGAGACAAGGCGAGGTCCATCAGCTCCTGATAAAACCAAAAACAGTTTTTGTATCACTTTGTTTTTCTTAAATGACATAAAATCCTACTAAAGCACATTGAAGTTTGCAGTTGTGACAAAATCTAAATAATCATGTTGTGTGAATTCTTCTGCAAGGAAGTGTAGTGCCCTCCTATAAACACTGAATTAAGATGTGTTGCAAACACCTTGAACTGATTTTATTTTTCTTATACTGGGATCTTACACAAGCCTTCTCCTCATGGCTGCTGAGCTCTCGCAGGATGTGCTCTGCATGGGCGGGGCTTATGCTGACTTCAGAGAAACCCAACAGGCGCTCGAACATCACATCAAGCTGGGGGCGCACCTAAGAAACAGGAAAGCGCTTTATTTATTTAAAAGTTTGCTTCCCGCGCTGCGAGCCGGGCACAAGACGAGACTAACTTCACGGAAGTGCTTTTCAAAGTGGCGGAGCTGCAAACACTGCTCCAGCTTGGTGCGGTGACGCTCCCAGAAATCATCAAACGCCGTTTGCGTTTCGTCCAACTGACCCAGGAGTCTGAAGCAGATGTAATGAAATGAAGAAGCAGATTTGTGAGAAGCGGTTTCTAGTGAATTATTAATATTTTGGATGTGTCCACCTCAATTCACCTCTGAACAGTCGCCAAGTTCTCCATTTCATCTTGTGTCATGCTGTAATCAGGTTCTGTCTGCAAAGGCTCATTGATGCAAGCCAGCAGACGCCCTCCTTGAGACAGCGCCACCTTCAGGTCCTCCTAGGAATTGGAAAGATTATTTTTAGCAAACAAACTGAATACGCAATATTTTTAAAACCCTCTTATTTAGCCTTGTTAAATAAATGGCTTCACCTTGATTCTACTTTCAAGGAAAACTTAATAAATATTCTTGGTGATATGGAAGCAAAACAATATGCTTGATAAAAGATGAATGCTTCGTCCTGTGGTCTAAGTTTTCCATTTTAAGATTATTCTATTTTGTCTGCATCGTTCGCTTTAATTAGTTTTAAGTGTCTCGTCATCAACATTCTGGTGAAATGAAGCTTTTCTTGAATTGTGAACCAAAGCCGCACAGAATCATTCCTAATATGGCCCTCAGGCCACACTTTGGAGCCCCCTGAACTAGATCTAACTAGTCGATAATTCAAAAATCTATTTAGAAAATACTCTTTTATCCAGTTAGGAAGAGCTGGAAGTCAAATTTTTGAAGCACAATCAACAACTCCTACAGATTAGTCACACTGCATTGTGCAGAAAAAAATTGCATCTTTAAGTCGTCAACACATTGCTTGCTGTAGATTTATGTAAATATAATCCTGTTTCAAAGATTTATGGAAGAGGGAAGGGGACTGTTGACCTTCATTGTGTCTTTCTGCAGTGTGTGTTTGTGCAGCAGGTCCACGGTGGCCTCTGCATCGTTGGGTAACTCGGTCTCCGCAAGCTCGGTGCCAAACGCCTGCAGGGTCTGCGCCACGGTCTTCACCATGAGGGCGAACGCCTCGATGGCCTGCGTAGAAACGCAGACGATTGTTTAAGAAAAACCTGAACTGGAGCAGAAAACACACAAAACGTTTGGTTGACGTACAGTGCGGTGTGAGATCCAGCTGTCATGGCAGTACTCCTGTGTGCCTCCCAGCTCTGTGGTCAGTTGCCCCGGGTCGATGTAAGCGTGGAGCTCGGTCACTGTACTCAGCATCACCACCTGATAAAGACATGCAATCAGAGGAGATTGCAAGGAGGAAAAAAAAAAAGGTAAGTTAATTATTTTTTTATCTTGTGTTTCTGAGCCGCCCTTTCTAATGTCGCCCTGGGCAACTGCCTGTGTGGTTGCATCTAAAGCCATCACTCTACACACGTAATAATGAGAGACAAAAAATAAACTAAGTGATCGAACATTCGTCGGTCATGTTGGCACCTTCATTTTGAACTCATCCCTGTTGAACTTGAACAGGAAGTCTGAGAGAGTCCGCTGGAACAGAGTAGTGGGACGCAACACCAGAACCAAGTGCAAGTTCCCTGGAAATGAACCCTGAGTGGGAGAAAAAAGGAACAAAGACATGTTTATTAGCCAGACTCTGTATGGTAGAGAAGTTTTCATTTGTCAGATGTTTCCCATTTGGATTTTCTGGGGGTTACGTTTTTCGATTTAAACCACAGCTTTTCTAATCTTGTAAATTGGGTAATCCTTTGATTTTAGGCACAATTTAATTTCTATCAATGAATGAATCACATTTTGTTTTTGTGGACGCAGTTCCATAGAGAAACCATGTTTCTCTATGAAAACTTAATACAAAACACAGGGCATTTGTATTAAAGAAAAATAATCAATACATAATTTTAAAAAAAAAATCACAGCTGAATGTTTTTTTTTATTTTATATTAGAAAATATATCAAGATTTAATTAGAAATTTCTGAACTCTTGTTGGTGTGATGGTATAAATATGACATGCAACTCTTAAAACCAGGAAAGACAATAGAGTTTAATACGATTAAAGAGAATCAGATGTGGTCAGGAAAAGGCTTGAAGCATTTTTATCTTTAGTTCCACTTGCAGCTTATTTAACTTCTAACAAGACATTTCTTCTTATGTTGTAAGTGAAATTATGTCAGTGGAACTAGCACTTTTTAAAAATTAATATTAAGAAATAACTGACTAAAACAAGCTCTCATATGTTGCCAAAATGTTACTTGCAAGTCAGTTTTGTTTTATTTCAGAGCTATAAATATATTTGCACTTGAAACTAGACTGAAGATTTTGTATTTTTGCAGCGTATTTAACATCAGGCTGCACAATATCATGATATTAACCTACATTTTTCTGATTTTTCCTCTTTATTTTCCTTCATCAGAATTTCCCCCATTGTAATTTGACTTTTTATCATCTTAGACGCTAAAAACATGGTTCCACTGTGGCATGGATGGCTTTGAAAAGTTCATCCAACAGGTCACATTCATCATTGGCAAGCAGCATTTGCACTCATGGCACTTCAAATATGATATGCATTCAACCAGTTCATGTGTTTATTTTTGAATTAAAGGGTTAGGGTAGCCCTACCCTTTAGTTCTGCAACTTAACTGTAGCTTTTCTCTAACTGGTTCAAAATACGGCGGAGCCATTCGATAGACAGGACAGAACCCCAGAGGCCACTCAGCTCAAAGACTTTATTGGATGTGGCTTCCTCTGAAACCCCTGAGTGAATTGCTCCTCCCTGTTAGACGGGATAAATCAATGCAGGCTGACATGTACACACACAAACACAGGCGAACACACACACGTACATGGCTGGAGGCGAGCTTAGGAAGACGCATGACAAGATCATAATATAAAAGAAAGAAAAAAAGGTATTCCCACAGCTAATCTAGAAGATATATTGTGAAAAGCTAAAAAAAAAGAAAAAAAAAAAAGAAAAAAGCTTTAGTTTGCTTTTGCTTTCATTATAGGGTAGAAAATGTAACCCGCCCTGATTTTCTTGTGCTGATTTTCTTCAGAAACACATTTTTAGAAAAACATTAATATTTTTCTAAAAGCAGCTTCACTCCTCTGCCAGCAGCAAACACAGAGCAACATATGTGTATCTGGAAGCCATTAGATTCAATCAACCCTGAGAGGTCCTGGTTTAATTTGTAGCCCTGCATTAGCATGACAATGCTGGAGCTGCTCGGTGCATCCCCCTGACACGCCGACACAGATATATGCTAATGTGCACACGCCTCTCCGGACCCCGGGCTCTCGCGGATGAAAAGCACACATTAATAAATGATACGGATCAGGATGCTGACCGAGTTGATTTATATTCAGCCGGTGAGGAAGGACGGGTGGACAGGGAGGAACCTCTCCTGGCATGTCCTCTAATGACATCCACATGGTCCCAATGGGAGTCCGAGCCGCCTGGATGTTAAACCTCCTCCCTCTGTTTTGGTGTTTAAGATGTGAAAAATGTTCTTTCCATCAGAAAAAAGGGACTTAGCTTAAATCCATACATCAAAACATGTATTACACCTGCTTTTTTACGTGTTGCAACATATTCGCGGTTTGTGTTTGCACCCGCTGACAGAGCCATCTGCCATTCAGCCTGCAGCAACACTCCTGCTTGGTTCAGTGGCTGCATTACACTGACTCCCAAAGGTGGACTGCAACAAAGACAAAACGGTCCCTTTATGCAGCTTTATCCTGTTAGATTGCACCGGTGCCTCTGAAATAAAGCAAACGTTGTACATGGGGTTTATTAAGGAACAAGTTGTAGAAGGAGAAGGATAAAAAGTAAGAACTGGCAGGCTGCATGTTCCCCATATATTATTATTTAACGTAGGGCTGCTGATAATAATTTGACACAGATGTGTTCTTATTTGTAAAACATGCACAAATTACATTTTAAATAGTTATTGTTCTCATAAAATTACTACTTCCTTCTTCAAATACTATGACTTTATTCTCATAATTTAAAAAAATGAAAAATTAGCCTGTTCCTAATTCTTCGTCACAGAGTTGACCTGAAACAGAAGCTTCCTGAGCAAGATGGTTGCTCTGCAACACTGAAATATGGAGACCCCAAGGAGTGCAACAATAATAATAATAATAATAATAATAATATAAAAAAAGAAATCCAGATTTTCCAAAAAGTTCATCTCTAAACAGTTTTAGAAATTCTAAATTTGAAGGACAACACAAAATAATGAAGCAACAACTCAAATTAAATACTGGCATCACAAAAACCGATATCCATCAGCAAAATAAAAATGTTTACTGTTACTCCAGCTACCAAATTCACATTAAAAATGTTGTTTATCAGGTTCAAACACACCTGCTTGCTAAAACACAATTGAAAAAGTCACACTGTATTTTATTAATTCCATCTTCTGGTGTTGAAACAGCAGATTGCAAACCTTGACAAAGAGCACATTTTACAGCGAGGAAGACAAGCTTCACCTTTCAATAAGAGTGAGCTTCATTGGTCAGGCGTGTCCAACAAAGGACGAACAGAGACTGCGTCCTCCCACCTCCTGCTGTATAATACAATTCCTGTCCACTGTGAATTTATCACTCTGCTTCATAAATTAAAAATGAAGCATCTTCCATGTCTTTGAATACGAATAAATGTAGATTTGCACAAAATATATTGAATTTGTTGAAATTAAGCATCTTGTTCTTGTCTTTTTGTCGTGGATTTCAACTTGAGAGGCTTTTTCTTATTTCAGAGTAAAACAAACAAGCCATTAGAAAAACAGAATCGGGACAAAATGAAGTGATTAACAATTAGAAAAAAAGAGATCAGAAGAAGGAGGGATGAGGGGAGGAGGGAAGACCCTGCAGAGCAGCTTCTGCTTCCCTGCTGATAAACTCACCAACCACTCGAAACAATGTTATCACACCGAAAGACATAAATCATCCCAGCTTCATCACTACAATCATCTCCACATTTTGTTGGTTTCATTTGAAGAGAAGCGATTGAATAAAAATGGCAAGGAAAACAGAAAAAGGGGAAACACCTACAAACTATACAAATAAAGATAAAGACACCTGCAAGAATCGTCCTTTAGTTTTACAGAAATATGTTCAAAGCATCTCTGCAAGGTGGATTTTGGTTGGCAGGATGAAAAACCCTTTTCCTTCCAGCCTGTGCTTCACCAGACGCTTTGTAACGCCAGCGGTGAGAGTTCAGTATTGATCTCCTGTTTGCCTCTTTAATAAATCATACTACTGCTAATCAGGTAGAGACATTTGGTCAGGCTGTGTGCTCTGAAGGATATTATTATTAAGTTCAGGATTTTATGATTTGCACTTCAGATCGGGGAGTGTTGTGTTGCTGTTAAAGATATCTTAGCCTACTTCATGTGGTCAGACAGGTTCTATTGAAGTGATTCCCTTCATTTGGTCTCGGTGTGGACTGTAAAATTAAACTCAGTTTTTTCCAAAAATGTTCTTCCTCAGTATATTTGTTCTAGTTTCTAGAGCAAATATCTTCATATTCTTGCAAGTAAATTAAAATGTTTGTTTTAAGTCAAAAAACTGTATGAAAAATGACCAGATAAACATACAAACCAAACCAATCAGCAGATTGTGATTATGGTTCATTTTTACTGCCATGTTTGCATCTCAAGTGCTCAGATGTTTCTCCACAAGTGGAAGGAGTCTCATAACAGCTTATAGCCACTATGGGGATAGTTTTGCTCAAACAGAGTGATTAGGCTGGATGGTAATTAGTATCCTATTAGCATACATTTGCATAGATTTGCACAGATTGGTTGGGCGAGCTAATCGGTAGCAGACAGAGTGCGAGCATCCAGACAGCAGATGTGTACGGTAAGGTGAAGCTTTGTCCTCAAGATGCTAGAGCTGCTAAATAACATCCACACGTAGTACAGGAGAGGTAATTCAAGACATTTGCAAGAATCAAAGTTATCTAATGAAAAGGACGTACTTTTTCGAACAGCACAGGGTTCTTCCTAATGAAAATCGAAATAATATAAGCAATTATAATGTGACAATGTTTTTTATTGTGTAGCTAAAATTTTTTAAAAACAAAAAATGTATCATGTTCATGTACACCAGAACAGAAGATAAGCTATCCTAGAATAGTTTATTTTAAATTAGGTTGTGCAATTAATTGTAAAATATATATTATTATACTGTGAACATGGACCTGGACCATGAAAGCTTCTGTGTCTCATCAGATTTATTTATTTATTTTTTTTTTACAGATAAGCAAGAACCTGATCTGTACAAGAGTTTTTACAGTGTAATCGGGCATCTGGTGTGTACAAAAGGCGCAAACAGATCTGGGAAATATAAATTTTTTACAGTACAAAAAAGGAAACGTTTTATGGCAACGTCCCCTATGATCTAATCGCCACACAAATCTTTTTCTTTTTTTTTTACACAGTTTAAACAAGGATGTAGTAGTCTGTGCAAAAGGTTTTTCCATCCATCCATCCATTCATTATCTGTTCACCCTTGTCCCTAATGGGGTCGGGAGTTGCTGGTGCCCATCTCCAGCTGCGTTCGGGGCGAGAGGCGGGGTCACCCTGGACAGGTCGCCAGCCTGTCGCAGGCAAAAGGTTTTTATAGTGCAAAGATAAACTGATCTATATAAAAGATTGTTTTGCATTGCTCCTTGTATACATAACCATTTTTTACAATATACCTTATCTTTATTTTTAATCTACAGTAATAAAGATTTGGTCCTGATAACCTTTTAAAGTTTAAACAAGCAAAGTGTTCTGGAGTCTCTTTGGGACTTTAAACAGTTGCTTAGTTACAGTATTTTTCCCCCCAAAGTTGTCAATCTTTATAATCTAGAGAGAAAATTTTGCCCCCTCTATGAAGAAATAAAAATAATCTGCTTCAAACCGTTAACCTTAGTAATTCAAGGCAATCAAGTTTTAGTCCTGGTGTATGAAATTTGTTTGTTTTAAGGTTGAAAACCACCGTTTTGTTTTCTGTTAAGGCGTTAGAACAAAAAAGAAAACATCAATAAAATACATCAATACTTATGGAAAGTTTCTTCAAAGAAATATACTTGGGAAATCTACTAAAATTAGCCATTTTGTTACTTTCTAAAACATTGAACAGTTCTACATCCATTTTGTCCCAAGTTACTCAGACACAAAAGAGCCACATATTGTATTTATTCCTTGGTCCGGCTCTACCTGTCCACTGTTTTTCCTCTTTAAGCTTGGGATATAAAACCTTTTCTGGATTGTTTTTCACTGTTGTGTCCATTTAAAAATGATTCAATCCCTCTTCTGCTTATTCTAGGTTAAGATCATCCAGAAACAGGCTAAAAGGACACAGACAAAAAAAAAAGTCAAAGGATTTGCCTGTTGAGAAAAAAAAAAAATCTGTGAATAACATCCGTTTCTGCTCCAACAGGAGACCGTCTCACATGTAGTGAGAGACTCCACCTCCCACTCTGGAATAAAACGCTATTTTTAACTTCCCACCTCATTTCAACATCCAGGAAGACGTGGAGAGCTTGCACATGCCCTTTCAACAACGCAGCTCATGAATAAACTGCGTTGTTAGGATAATCTGCGGTGCAGATTATCCTAAAACATCCATTATTCTCACTGGCGACACACCAAATTATACCCACAGACAGCTGACAGCCCACAGATCGGTGTGAAAACAAGCATTAAATCATGTAAAACCCAACAAACAGCTATTTACGGTTGCCAACGCACTTTCTCCCTCAGTCACAAACAAAACGGGTCGGGGGTCTTACTGCGATGCGAAGCAGGGTGGCTCTGACTGCGGCCCATCGGTCCAGCCGTCTGTCGACGATCAGGATGAAGCCCTCTCCAGACGCTGCGACGCTGCAGGAGAGAGGCACCGTTATCGCAGGGGGAAAAGACACTTTGCCGCATTCGTGTGGCGGCTAGATAAGAAGAGGGTGTGCAGTGCTGAAGCGACGTGTGGGACCAACGAGGGGGCCTTAGAGATGAATTTGGATGCTCGGTGCAGGACGTCTTCCAGTTTTGCAGATTCATGTTGGAGTAATGGTAAGAATAGTTGTGTTGGATGACGGCTGACCTCTGCTTTCACTATGATGTCATGACTTTTGAAGATGCACCAAACATGTCGGCTGAGGTCGGAACCAGACGATTTTCCCTCGAGCTACCAAAGCTAAGAAACTTTCCACATTTTTCAGTCTGCAAGCTACATTTATGCATTTACTCTGGTGTATGACTGAAGATCGTTTGTTTTTTCTTCCCTCTTAAGAGTTTCACTCCTTAGAAACCAAAAAATTGAAAAATGCTCAAAATCCTGGAAATTCATCATTTTAGCTTGATCGGTTGCTCTTTTTTATTATTCAGTATATGAAGGAGCTACAGGGCAGTTTTTCTCCTTTTATGCATTCTAATCCTTAAAATAAAAACTCTTCCAAAATTGACCTGATAGGTGCAATAACTTTCAGCGAAACTCATCAATTTTCTCCCCATTTGAAGGCTCACATAACGTGAATTCAGGAGAACTAGTTTAATTAGCTCATGCCTGATTTCTGTTTCTTTTTTTTAGTGTGGACTTTTTATGCATTTGGACTTTAACACATTCAGAGAATTGAGATGAAGGTCAAAGCCTAGCCACAAGCTGCCCGCAGTCATCATTTCTCACCGGCTGCGATTATGAGCAACCATCCTGATTACCATGGCAACCTTTTGGCACCGCATTAATGCGCTGTTGTGTGAGGAGGGAGAAAATCTGGCCATTCATGCCACAGGCAGAGCCATATGTACCAGCCTCATTAAGCTAATGCTCCTAAGTGTGTGTGTATGTGTGTGTGTGGGACAATGCCACATTTTCGGGAGAGGTCCTGTTGAACAACATGACGTGCACCCTGACACCTCCAAACACACAAACACACACTCAACGACGGCGAACAGAGTGTTCTGCCAACATGCAAACGCTGCAGAGCCGAACTCTCCGGCTGTCAGATGATGTACCGAGTGAACGCTGCTGCAGCAAAATCCTCAGTCCATCTCTGCTGGTAAAAACATCCAAATCCAAAGAGAAAAGGGGGATGTGGAAAATCCAAATATTTCAGAGTGAAACAAAAGAGATCCTCAATATCCCATGGTGATCATCCAGTCGTCCTTACAGCTCGCTTGTCCTGAGCTCATCC
This sequence comes from Poeciliopsis paucimaculata, assembly GCA_903067055.1. Lineage (NCBI taxonomy): Eukaryota > Metazoa > Chordata > Actinopteri > Cyprinodontiformes > Poeciliidae > Poeciliopsis > Poeciliopsis paucimaculata. The sequence continues at coordinate 19,808 of CAEGAD010038138.1, read as the reverse complement.
ACTGTTTTTTTTGTTGGGGTTTTTGTTTTTTGTTTTTTAGCCGTCTGCAGACGGAGCGAGGTGACCGTTCCCATCCTTGCAGAGCATCTCCCTCCTCCTCCTCTCTGCTCCTCCAGCAGCCGCCTCAGAGCCTCTTCGGCCAATCACGGCCGAGCTCCTCGGCCTCTCATCCAATTGGAGCTCAGAGTTGGAGAGAGGAGAGAGGGAGGGGACTCAGGAGGGTGTGTGCGGTGGATGTTATATATGAAAGGTAGTCAGGCATAGACAAAAAAAAAAATGCATGTACAAGAGTCATGTTAATGAACAGATGAATTATGTGTGAGAGAGAAAGACATAAAGGGTTGATTTTGACTGAATTTTATTAAAAAATAACAAATGAGACCTCAAAGCAAATCCCAAATCATTCTTTCATTACATTTTATCATAAAAAATTGTGAAAAAAAAGTTTAATAGTGATGTGTATTCATTATTCTCTTTAAAATAATTAATCTCAGTCTCATTACCCCTTTTCCCTGCGTTTAGTGTTGCAGCGCCATCTTTAGGCTCCACACGGTATTATAGTACAAGCAGCTGCACTGACCTGGGGACGCTTGTGAGGTAGCGGAGCACATTCTGCAGCTCCTCCTCAGGCAGCTCACCGAACGCCGGGAACTCTGGGAGGAAGATGACGGGGTGGCCGTCGATTCCGCGACCCCCTGGAGACACAGAGGTCACGGAGGAGTCATTATTGACTTCTTAAACCCTCTTTAAGTCCTGGGTATAATGAGATTAAACTGGGTTATCTGTGAACGATTGGTTTCTAGATAAACTGGTTGAAAAAGTCTCAAAAAGCAGTCAATTTCTTCACATTACAGAAACCGAGATTAATGAACTCCATCGGGATTTCTACATTGAAGTAGACAGAAAACGATGCATTGCTTTTAAAATCTCTTTTAGATAAAAATCTGAAACTTTAGGTTTGTTGTTTTTTTGTTTTCAGACCCCTTTACTTAGATGCACCAAAATAAAATTGTGTGCAACCGACTTAGCTTTCCTGTTGCGACCCGTCATAAGTGCTGTGTTCAGGGAGCTGTGCAGCGTTCGATTCCCCACCAAAGGTAGCCAAAAAGTTCTTCTTCCACAGTCCATTGTATTGTTTCTTTCACAATTCTAAAAGCCAGTTTAAGCATCAACAACACTTTCTTTTTTATAGGCAGTAATTTACTTTCTGAATGTTACTCAGATTTTCATTATAAAGGTGGTGAGTTTATACTCAAAAAATATATATATCTCAATGTTTAATCCACAGACCAGGCCTTTCCTTTCCCTAGAGACTCAGATTACACAGCACATCATCACCACAGTAAATTATTCACCAGGCAGTCGCGATCATCATGGCAACCCAAAACAGCCCCCACCTTCCCACCTCCCCGAGTGTGTATTTGTGTGTAATTTAATGTTTGGTGTGGACTGTGACGCTGTGTGTCTCTTATCTGGGTCAACTTGTCGTCACAAACAGAGAAGTATTAAACTTTTCCTTTAGAGACGTAGCAGAGCTTTTTCTTTCTTGTTTTCTTACTTTCCTTCACGCACCAGGACATGCAATTCAAGAATGATTCAAAATTTGACCCCTCCAGCACAGGTGGACGATGCAAACAGAGATTTTTCATTTTTAAACAGGGTGAAATTATTTCCAACATACTTTTCTCACAATGGAAAAAATGTCAGGCAAGACACAAAGTATTTTATCTTTTTAGAGCCTTGTCTTTCCAGAGAGTTTTACTGAAAAGCCGACTTTGTCTTTCTTTGATTCAACACTCGGTGCTATTGTTAGAACATAAATGATGAATTTGTTCATTTCAGAATAAAATGTTGCGTTTCCAACCCAATCAAGCTCTCTCAAACCTTAATAAACAATGCATGACTTCCTGTTTTCCTGGCGTTTGATGTCAGGTCACTGAGACTCTTCAAAATGGGAAAGACAATTCAAGTAAGGCAGGTGTCAAATAGAAATCTAACTTCAATTCGGACTCAAAGTAAAACGTCGAGCTGACACAAAAGCCAATATTTGCGACCTCACTGAGGTTGCAAATATGAAATCCTGCCTCAAATTGAAGGTAGGATTTCCCCCAAATTTTGGGGATGTTTTATGATTCTGCATTGGGAGTGAATCAAACCAACCTGGCAGGATGGCGAACTGCTTCTGGAGTTCAGAGCCAATCTGAGCTGCTAACATAGGACCGTCTTCCTTCTGCAGGATGTCATCTGAAGAAAAAAAGAAAGAGCAAAAACAGAAGAAAAATCAACATGCAGCAAAAGATATCAGGACGTTTTAAACTGATATTCAGTCATTTATAGTTAGACACACTGAAACCCCTGTTGTTGTTTTGGTGTTATAGAAGAAAATACACCTTTTATATTGAATAAAAAAAGGTGAAAGTAAGCTGGAAAGAGGATGACACAAACAGCATTTGCATTTCCTCTCTTCCCTGGTCAAGTTGGATTACCGTAATCTCATTTAGCCCGCTCAGACGTATAGAGCCAGAGGAAAAACCTCCTCTTTCCATCCCCCATGTGTTTGACCCGGCAGTGCCAACTGTCTACAATCACGTGCGCGGCTGTGAATGAAAACTGAGAGCGTCTCTGAGGGGGTGTGTGCATGCAGACGAAGGCTGGCGCTGACACGGAGCAGGGAGGTTTGCAGGCACAATGGTGTAGCTGGCAGTGAGCGACGCTAATTACAATCCAAGTACCAACCAAACCAACTGCTCACAGTCTAAATTGCCCCTTCAGAGTCGACTGTAAAGCCGTTTACAGGCATCGCATGCGTCACAATGCTTCACACCCGGAAAACCAGACAAACTGAGGTTGATGTTTCTGCCTTCTGGTTGTGTGTTTCGATGCCGGAGCCTGCTGCAGGCAGGGAGGGAGGCCAAATGTCAGTTTTTAGATTAACACACGAATGAAGTTGACTTTGAATTTTTTTTTTAATAATTAACCAACTCAGTTGCATGCTCTTACACAATATTTATGCAGAAATTTTGACCTTACTGTGCAGCACTTCTGCTATTAAATATATTTTATATTCTTCCTGCGAATATCGCCTGCTATTTCGCTGCTGCTCAGTCTAAAGCTGTTTGGAAAAGGACTGGCATACGACCACCAGACGTGAACAGCTGGTGGAGAGGAAGCTGAATACAGCTGCACATCATAGTTTTCAAATTATCACCAAAAAAAAAGCTAGAAAATCTCTGTTGTAGTATTAGCAGCACATTTAACTTGTTTTTATCTTGTCTTGAAAATGTAGATGTCTTGTTCACATGATGAGGAAACCAGTTAGATTAAAAGCTTACATCTGGAGTAATGCTACACATCCATATTTGTCAGCACACACCGACTAGACAGTGACTCATTCTACATGCTCTAAGTCTATTACGTAGTCCAAACTTTACTCTGACTTAGCAAGAGAAACTGAGGTTTACAACTTTGGTGTCAATCCCCCAAAAAATCATTAGAAAAAAAAGACAAAGAGAAGATTCTCCGAAGAGGGGAAAACCAATATGGAGAAAACAGGGAGTTAAGGAGAAAGTCCAGAGGCAGGTGGATGCTTTAAGCAGATTAGAAATGCGGTTTAATGGAGGTTAATGGAGCTGTGACAAGACGCAGGCTTTAGCAGAAACAGTTTCTCCAACATGGAAATCAAAGAGTAAATAGAAAGGATGGGTGTCTTTTCTTTTTTTTAGATTTTTTTAGTCGTACTTGTGAAGTGGAGTAAAAAGTGAAAGGTGGTGAATGATTGCTCCAACATATATGTTCTGTATCAGAGGACATTTTATATCTGAGGCAGCCTGTGGGAGAAAGTGAACTGACACATGAGTGTGTTTCAGTGTGTTGTGTTGAGCTTTCCGTAGCAGCTGTCAGATCCGACCAGGACTCCAACTCTGGACCACAGCCTGACACGTAGCATTAGGCTTTGACTTCACATATATTTCTATTTGTGTGTGTGTGTGTGGGCGTGCGTGTGTGCTGTTCTATTTCAGTCTTTCTCTGGTATATTCACTAATTTTCTCTTTTGCTAATTAATACATTCCTTCTTTATTGTCTGCAGATTTCATAAGATTTGATTTATGATGTTTTTTAAAATAATCTATTAAAAAATCTTAAAGATCTGGTGTTTTTCATATAAAATAAAGATGATTATTGGAAAGAATCTCAACGCTTATATTAAAACTACTAAAATGTTAAAAAATTTTATATGCAAAATTATCTTTTCCATTGTTTTCATTGTCAAAAAAATCTGAACTTATGCTTTTCCAAAATATTTTTTGCTGAATTTGCATTATGTAGTGATAACTAATCTATCAAATATCTCATTATCTTACCAATTAATATCAGTATTTCTCTAACACTTGGAAGTGAATTTTTATTATATTTTTTTATCAGCTTGGTGTGGGTGACAACAAGATGCTATATAAATGGGAGAAACCAATTTGATTAAGCTGAACCAATCTGCACAGCACACACACACATACACGCCCACGCACACACACACACAGATATACACTCCTCCTGTGGTACAGCGGTAAACGGTGCAAATGTATTAGACATTCAGGCGTCGGGCGGCTTTTCAGGGCTGCTGCAACCCAAAAACGTTGCTTTGTCCTCCGTGGCCTGAATGAAATTAAACTACGGGTTGCAAGTGAACTCTTTTACCCACCAAACAACGCACACACACACACATATAGACACAGAGCAGAAGTGGGCCAATGCTGCCAAACACAAATAGTGATTATGGAGGGGTTAGAAAGAATTCCCCCCCTCCAGCATCCTTGTTCCCTTCCCCCCAGGCTCTGACACACCCCCACACTTCATTCATCCTTTTTCTCAGCCTCCCTGAGTGACAAATCCAACAACTTTTGCATTTAAACGGAACGCCGCACATGCAGGCAACAGTTCATCATTTGGATTCAGCAAGAAAGAGAGACATTTCTGCACAACCTCAGCATCTCCAGCTGAGTTTATCAGTGGATTTAGCGGGTTGAGAGGACAGCGAAGAGGTGGTGGGGACATGTAATGAAGAGAGAGGGTTAAAGTGATCGTGTCTCAATGAGATGAAATGGAGGACAGGGTTTCTTTGAAGGTGTCTACGTATTTAATGCCTGGAGGCAGCCGATACATTGGATGTGACCCGTCTGTAGCCATTGGGTCAGAAGAAGCACAACACTCTCCAACAACTGGAACATTTCTACCATCATTCATCACCTACACTGGAAAATGTTGGCAAACTTGACGGCAATTGGAAGAAAAGTCATTAGTAATGCTTCGACTAGACCTTCGTTGCATGCAGGTGTTCACTGTCTGAACAGATTTTCTGAAATAAATATATATATATTTTGGTAATATTCTAATTTTCTGAGATGAAAAGCAACATTTTGTAGCTGGTTTTAACCCAGAAGTTGTCAAACTTTGAACTTTAGTCGTGTTTTGCTGTTTCTGGCAGGTGACAACTGCTGCATGAAAAAGAAGAGCGAGCAACATCTGTTTCAGCTTCTCCACAAGTGTGATGTTTCCGGTTAAACGCTTAATTTCAGGCTTTGTTGCAACCGTAAACTCGCAACTCTGTGTGTGAATTTCCTTTTTTTTGTAATCTAAATTTGTGAAGCAAATCAAACTGCTCTGCTGGTTTGTAGGGGTGGAAGGAGGGACATTTTTCAGCTGAATCCTGTAAAGACAGATTGGTATTATCCCCATTATTCACACACAACCTCCTCCTTTGTGCAGAAGTCATGTTCCTGCAGGTTTTTCGCTGCTGAACACACACACACACACGCACACCCACACACACAAAGACACCAGCCAGCTGCTTTGCTCTTGTTGACGGCCGGCGGTGCTGGTGGCCGGTCAAAGTTCAAAGCCGCAGGAAGCCGTATGATGTTCGCTCAAACACATGTGAACTCCCCTGGCTGGGAGTTATGCTCCCAAACACAAGTGAGACATGCAGCAGGAAGTGACCTTAGAAATGTTACGATAAGTGTTTATGTTGTGCATGTTCAGAAAAACAAAACAAAAGAAAACAAATCAAGGTAGTCTTTCTTCTTTTTTTAAGTAAATTCAGAACTGTTGTTTCTGTTTCGGAAGTGAATAAAGGTGGATCGGTGCATCCCTAACAAATGTACATTCGGTGAGGTGTTTTGCTGCAAAATGGACGTCTTAAAAGCAGAAATATTCATTTATTCATTGAAATATATTAAAAAATTCAAGTAAAATGAGTACAAAAGTCACCCAGCTGGCATCAAATGGCAACAAAAATGTGGCCAGCTGGGTGTTTTAGCAACAACAAAAAAAGAGAAGCAACAATCCTCCAGCTTGTCTGCATATATGTTTGCACGTGTGTGAGAGGGAATCCGAGCCATTTTATCCGGCATTACAGTGTGGGTTTACCAAAGCTCCATCTGTCCCCGCTGTGTGCTATCTGAAGCACTCGGGCCAGCGGCGGACATGCACTCACACACCAGGGCCAGACAACAACTGGGTCACAGGGCCAGAGCGGCCAGCTATGCACCCAAAGCTAGAATTAGTGTGGCTTAAGACGGGTTGTAAGCAGTCAAACATTAGATTATTACTGATGTTCACAGGATTCCAGGGCTCAGTTGGGCTCCTCTTCGTGTCCTGAAGCAACATTGAGAGCAGTTTCATATTTCAATGCTGCAGGAGTTCAACTGTTACATTTGTATTACTAAGAAAGGATGAAAAGCCAACGCTGACGCTCTCCCTGCCGCAAACAAAAACAATGGCTTCGGGCTTGCTCGTCTCGGGCGCTGAGCCCCGATTCACTGAATAGATGGTGGCATCATCATCTCGGCCAAACAACGCGCCAACTGTCCCTCTGTCTACAGTCTGCGCTGCCGTCACAACAGACTCCGGCTCGAGCAAGCTGCATCCAAACCACTTTCAAGAACTGCCGATTGGTGGGCTTCCAGTGGTATAATTGACAGTGTAGAGATGAATAATCTGCACTGGGCAATTAAAGCAGCTTCTGCTTTATGAAGGACGACTCATTAGTCTCGTCAGTTCTGCTGTGGGATCAGTCAACTTGTTGTTGCATGGTAATGAATGCTTGCTAAACAAAGCAAACTCCATTTTGATCTCATTAGCTGCATACATGAAGCTTCATTCTGGGCCTGGACTGCATATTAAAATGAAAACATCTCAGAAAAACCTTATTAGTGATGGAGTTGGGAGCAGAACTATCAGATTTAATTTTGGATCCTTTTTATTTCATGCATCAGATGCTGATGTCTAACCCCATTGTCTCAGTTTGCATTAATTACACACAAAAAAAAAAGAAAGGTCAGAACTCTCAAATACCAAATTAATTCTGTCAAAAATAAAATCCTGGTTTGATTAATCCGACGTGGTATCAGAACAGAACAATAAAGCACAAGTTTTATTCACACAAGCAGATTCTAAAGCCACAAAATATCTCATGTGAACTCCCTCCACCCAAAAGCCACAAGCTTCAGTACAAGACATTATAAAACTCCACCTGCCCTTCAGGCAAAAGCACAACCAGCTTGTGATCCCACATGATTATTTATGGCTCAAAGGAATTCCCAAATCACCGGACTACAAAGCGTACATATGCTTGCAGTTCTGTGGGTTTAAGTCTACATCCACTCCTTTCCTCTTTCTCTGCTATTACAGTAATAGCTCCGCTGAGAGCAAAGCCAGCAAATATGACAGCAGCCCTTTTTTAGCTGCCTCCGGCCATAGCTACCAGTCATTACACTACACAGAACAAAGACCATGAAACCTTAGAAAGGGAGCTGGGGGAGGATAAAAAAATGGAAATGACACACAAAGAGGCTAAGAGGTAGAGAAAGGCAGGGAGAAAGCAGCTAATCCTGCTGGGCTGTGTTTTTACTTGCCGTGGAGGGAAAAGAATCACTTATTCCACTTACACTGCTGCTCCTTATACAGCTGAGTGTTACACCTTAAGATACTCCTAATATTTGGGAACATGAGGGAAAATGTGTTAAAACGCAAACAATTTTCCTCACCTTGCTACTAATCATTGTTTCATTGTGTTCATGTGGTTGAACTCAAGGTTTTCTAATCCAACCTGTACAAATATTAGGATCAGTGTAAAAACCTTGGAAAAAGGTTCATTTATTATTATTATTATTATTATTATTATTATTATTGTTATTATTGCAGTACCATAATTCCACATCTAATTTGAGAAAAGCCCAGCCTATAACTCAGGTACATTTGTTTCATTGTGGAGAAATAAATGCAACTCGGGGATTTATTTTGCGTGCTGTTTTTCTTTGAATGTCTAGACGATACGTATCTGTGACCTCCTGTTTAACTATTTAAATAGGGCATAGAAACAATGTGAAATAGTGTTTGATTTTTTCTTAGATTAGAAAATGGGAAACACCAGAGAACATCGAGCCACTCAAGCAAAGCAGACGTGTTTTAATCTTCAAATCTCTGGAGATTGATGCAAGGCACACACAATCAGAGCCATTTTTAAAGTTTAAAACAACCAAAACTGTGTCAAACGAGGGTGGATGAGGACTGAAGTTTATCTTTATTCCTTTAAAATATCTTTATTAATAATCTGTTATTTCACTTCTTTGCCAAAATTTGAAATCTGAAACACAAAAATTCAGTTCTGACCAGAATTGGTGTCAGGAAGCTAAATACTGATTGATTTGTTTCATTCTTACTTTATTGTTTATTTATTTATTTTATGTTTTCTGGTGATAAAATGTGACATTTGCCCTTTAAGGGGAGCCTGGCTAATTCGGTCACGGATGACTGCAACTCTTTTTCCTGCTTGGGCTTAATCCTGGTTAGTGATCTGAGCTAAAAAAGTCAAATATATTGCACAATAATAAGATACCTTTTAACCCCAACATGAAACAATCAAATAAAGCCCGTCTTATCACGAACGACTAGGAGTAAAAGAGCCGATTATGATTAGGTCTATGTTAAGAGTCATTTGGCTTTTAAATGGATTTGATTTGTTTTAACGTGATACACGTGTCTCCTCATTAATAAATCAATTTATTTGATTTGTTGTGCCTCTGCTTCCTCCCTCAGGGACCATGAAATATTCATCCGGCTTTTCTTTCACTTTTATTGATTCGCCCCGTTTGCTGCAGAATCCAACACAAAACGCATATTTAATGTCGAATCAGTTCTCCTGAGTTGCTTGAGGCGCGGCTGCACAGCGCAGACAAGGGGAAAGGTTGACAATTTGTGGTTGTTTTAGTGTGCAGTCGATATTTCTCTCCAGAGCAAATAAAAAGAGCAGAATAAAATAACAAAGTCATCCAGTGAGAACAGAAGAGAGAGGACAGAAAGGGGAGGAGATGTTGACAGTCTAAGGCTTTGGCCCCCACTGACAGGAGGAAACACTATGAATGTGATTAACATGCTGTCAGCGTGCTGCTCAGAGTTCTGTACTGTACGGAGGATGGAGCGGGCTCACATGACCCCGCACTTTGCTTCCACAACACAACCGCGCGGCCCGAGGACAAAATGCGCCGTCCGCCTCAGATTTGATTATGCAAGCTTCCGATGGATAGTGTTTCCTTCGGTCGGAAAAGCACCTTTGTGCAACGAGACCAAATCGATTTTGAAGAACAACGGCGGGTCGTAATGATTCTGTCAGTTGAGGGATGGGAGCAAATTCAGAAATGGTTCTGAGCGGCACTGTTAGATCAGCAGGTTTCAAAAAAGAAAGAAAAATAATGAAAAGAGGAGAGAATTCATCAGAAAAGCAAACAAAATAGAAATGGAAACTCTGGATGAGCTGCAGAGGACCACAGCTCAGGTGGGAGAAGCTCTAATTCGTCTGGCACTACAGAAATTTGACCTCATTTGCAGTTTGTCAGAAGTTCACGGGACGTTTCCTAGCAGAAAACCTGCTAAAAGTTGTAAAAGACTTGAGACTGGAGGTTTACAACCCTAAACAGTCAGAGTTAGAGTGGCCCAGTCAAAGTCCCCACCAAAATCAGCAAAAATATCAAACTCCCGACGTGCAGCTTTGATAAGAATGTTCTCCCAAACTTAGCAGAACATAAACTGGTTCTGCAATGTATTGGCTTAGGATGCATCAAATTTGTATTTGTAAAAATAAATTAAAACCATGCATCAGTTTTCTTCTACTTATTGTATATCCTGGTTTGAGTTTTGCATAAAATCCTGTGAAAAACCATTGAATTTTGTGGTTGTAGAGACAAAAGGAAACAAAAATGTAAAACTTTGCAAGAGAATTAGGTAACCGGCTGCTTCAGGATGTGGATTTCAAAATGTTTGTCTTGTTTCACCTTCTCTTGAAACAAGACAAAGTCATAAAACATGATGGAGAACCATGGAGATAACAAACGATGACAAGGCAGCACCACCCTATTAAAATAATTTCTTTTCTTGTTCATTTTTTCCTCTAACTAGAGTTTACAAAATGAGGAACACACCAACTTGAAAAGTACATAAAAACAAAAACTTCAGTTCCTACAGTCTGGTAACCTACATATAAAACCAAGCTCAGCAATTCAGAGCAGAATCTGTGGCATTACCTACTTTATAGTTTATTCCAATTTCTAGTTTTTGCACAAACAAAAGAGAAATAAAGGGAATTTAAAATGAAGGACTTGAAAGTTGAATTTGTTTAGACTCGTAATAAAGACGACATATTTGTGCATTTTAAAAATAAATGCGTCGTTTCTCTGTCTGAACTGAATGCTAAGATGCAGAAAAACCACCTTCTGAATTTCTCATTAGTCGTCACGTAACCTATTTTAACACAACACAGACTCATCCGCCAGCTGTCAGAGGAAACAGACACCAGAACTCTACCTGTTATCATCTTCAGCTGCAGCCACAGCCTGGTAATTTCATGGCACAGTTGAGATATTCTGTTTAGAGCCATTGTTCTGCATGCCCTCTCATGCACACACACACACACACGCACACGCACACACACACTGAGCTAAAAGAGACTCAAAAGCATCCAAAGTGTCTGTCATCGAACATCCCGGTGGAAGTTAAGGCCGTCCATTCCGCCGCACCCGAGGATTTCAGCCGCTTACTGAGCTGTCACCAAACAGCGGAGCTCCGCACAATCCTCTTTCCACATACAGCTCTCTCTCTCACACACACACACACACGCCCACACGCACGCACGCTCCCACAGTGTGTGCCAGCAAGGGGAGGAGGAGATTCAAACGGTCCGCCCTGGTTTCACATAACACTTTTTCCACAGGGAGACCAGACACAACATGAAAATATAAATTATGCTTCAGTTTCCTGCTTTGTTTAAGGAGTAAATAGAAAATACAATAATGTTTAGCATATGTAATAAATGTTGAAATACATGCTCTGGCTTTACTGTGGCTCAATGGTATGGACTGCTGAAGGTTATGCCCCCCCAAAAAAACAAGAAAAAATGGTAAAGCATATATGCGCAAAAAGAAAGTCTCCCTCTCTATTTTCTAATCTTAATCGTGTTTTTCTCCTCCATTCAACGGGACAAACTCTCCCACAAACAAACAATGCCAGTGAAGACAGCAGGGGGACCCAGTCTGCCACACACTGGCGACTGCATGAACGGCCATTCAGAGCTCCAGTTTCAAAGATGCAGCCCTGCAGAGACAAAACACATTTTTCAAATGTTTGTTTGCTCGATACCAAGCCCGTTTTCATGCAAACCTATTAGAAAAGCGCCACTGCCCCTCTGAATGATGGCACATGGCGTGCAAATACAAAAAAATTCTGCATATCGACGCAGATCTGTCTTTGTATAAATTAGGATTAGAAAAAAGATATAAGTTTTTGCAACTAGTAATAAAAAACCAAGAGAAACCTTCAGATTCCGCCGACTGACACAAAGAGGTTATTCCATCTTTACTCGTCCTGAACACAAACGTTGCCTTTAAGTTGCATCTAAGATCCTCAAACTGTGCCGGTATAACACTGTGTTAGATAACATTAGAAAACAATTGGCATCATTACGTCTAGACGAGTCATGAGGTTCATGAGGTCAGAGGAAAACCGTAAGAAGTCCTGATCACAGTTTGTCACCAGGACGCCGCTAACTTGTGGACAACAGTTGTCTGGTCAGATGAGATCAAAACTTCCCTTCTTGACCAGGATGCAAAGCACAGTGTGAACACAATTATCTCTACTGTAAAACACGGTGGTGGCAGCACCACGTTTAATTTTTAAGCACTTCTTAAAAATTAAATGTGCCTATTTGTAATTATTTGCAATTAAAGTCACTCATTTTGTGTTGCTAATTTAGAAACATTTACAAGACATTTTGTTATATTTGCTCTTGCACAATGTGACTTTTTTGTTACTCGCCGCATCAATAAAACACTATTACTTGACATCAAGTGAGGCCGAAGTAGCAGTGTAGTGACGTAAGACATACTGCCACCTGCAGGTGGGCGTTAGCATCACTTAAACCCGATGCTTTTTAACATTTTTGTGGAAAATTTGTTTGACACATGTGCTTAAGATGTTCAAAGTTGGAAGAAAAGAACCCACCGAAAAAACTTTCTGCTCCAATTACCACGAAAGGTTGCTCTGCAAAGTATTGACGCCACATTTTCTGAATTTTTATAGTTGGAAAAACATCCTCATAAAGCCTTTTAATTCCACTTCATAATTATGCACAGCATTGTGTTGCCTTTGCAGACGTCTGTACAATGGGATAGGCCACGCAGTTTATACCAGGTCTTCACATTCCCCTCACAACTTTAGACACACGTCAGAGTCATCTTATTATCTTGCACAGAGCTTGTATTCATCTGATGATTATGTCCCTGATCAGGCATATTAAGTCCACATCACAAATAGATTTCTTATATTGAGACCAAGTAGAACAAGTCTAATTTGATTAGGACAAAAATAGTGTATGTTTTTTAATCATCTCTACTTGTTTGCATTGGTTTCGTATGAATTTCAGGGATCCGTCTGGGTGAAAATAGTAAAAATGAGATTAAGCACAAAGAGATGAAAGACAATGTCAACGAGAATTGCCGTTTGAATTGGTCTAAACGCCTAAATGAATCTCATGTTGAAAATCAGATTATCGCTAAATGAGATTCAGGGGCTTTTTTACATTTATTAAACACGCTGGAAGCTGGCTGGTCAGGGTGTGTGCCCTCATCGCCAGACTTAGGCGACGAAGTAAGTTGGCCATGGAACAAAGGCAACAAATGCTTTTAAAAAAGCATTTCTGTTACCTCAAAAAAACATTTTTTTCTTCTTCTTTTCATCCACTCTCTTCCATTTATTCTAGGGTCAGGTAACAGGGCATACTGATGTCCTCAAATGTTCAAATGACACGCCAATATATAAACTAATTCAATAAGAACAGCACAAGAGAAAATTGCACCCAAGACTGTTTATGTGGGATGTGTAGGAGACTGCAAAGGAAAGCTATTTATTGTTCGAAAGGATGTGATGCAGACTGCAGGCAGAGCAGCTTTCAGGTGAAGTTTTAGTTTTAGAAATCCTGTGTTTTTAAAGAAGAGACGCAGCTGAACTCTTCCGCTTTGCGCTCAAACACTGTCGGCCTGTTGCAGTGTAAACAGGAAGACACCAATTCAGAAATGACTCACACAGGCCTGAAAAGGAATTGGCAACTAAAGCAGGGAACTCTGCAGAGCTTGTCAATATAGTTGCTTTTGTAAAAACATATATTTGGATTTCGCAGCACAAGTCTTTTAAAACCACTTAAACGACTAAATTCTCTCGCTAACTTTACATATCATAGTTTGCAGATAGCAGGAAGAATTTAGGTCAATTTTCTGTTCCCCTTTGACCAAACGTATAACGTCGCCTCCTTCAAAGTTCACATTAACTTGACAGAAAGCAGCCTGAAGCCATCAACGCCGCCTCACTTCTACTGCCACTGTTGAAAGCCAACTCCTGCATCCATAAAATACAACACCCGAAAAATCAATATTTAGCCAACAGTGAATGTAATTCCATTTTTATTGTTTTATAATCCAGCGCCGACTTTGAGGTCCAATATAACCGTGTGGAAAGACCATTATCCGGCCTGCGAGGGTAGAACTTAATAAAGCAGATGACCAATATCCTCTTTTAGCATCAAAAGGTGTATGCTGCTATTATATTCTACTACAGCTGAAAAAAATACATCTTGATCCCTAATTTATGTCATTTTGTTTGATTCAATTTTGTTAAAATACCAGGTTCTATCACAAAAGAAAAAAAAGAATCCAGAACAAATATTTTTTTAAAGTTTTTCCACATGTAATTTAATCTAAAAAGAATAAATAACTGTTAGGGAGAAATGTACAAAACTTTGGAGGGAAGTAACTTTTGGTTTAAATTCAGCATTCTTAACCTGAAGTAACATCCAGCAAAAGTACCTTTATTAGATCAAAAACAGAGACATACTGTAAAGAGCTTAAGTAATGAGAGCAATTCCAACAATAAGAAACTGTTTTTGTAAAATCATAAGATGACTAGAAAGAGGAAGAATTGCCACAAGAAGAAATAACAGACAACTCAGGGAAATACAGGAAAACCAAAAAAACAGCTGACAATTATAAGTCAGGGGACTTTGGTGGTGCCACAAGTTTGTTTTCTAAAAAGTTTTTAAAAAATTACTGCTGACAGTTGCCTAATCCATATATGCATTGTGAGTTCTTAAACCTGAATGCGAAGGAAATTAACTGTTTCCAGAGTTTTAGGAACTTTTTAAAGTATTATATCACATGACAGCTTCTATTCTTAAAAGGGAGCGGTGCTTCATTATTTTTTTTTTCTTTAGTGAACCACGGTTACCTTCAAGGAAAACACTTGCTGTCACCATTGCTTGAAGGTCTTTAAAGGCAGAAATTCATTTTGAAGCCAATCAGCTTCAAGGTTCGACATGTTGTCATGGATTCAGATCTGGTCTTCTACCAAGATCCCGACGAGACTTTCTGTCACCTCAAACCAGTCTGTCCATTTTCCTCTGACCAGTAACACCAGCAATACATTTTTATCTGCTGCTCACTGGACATTTCCAACTTTTCAGACCATCCTCTGTACCCCTGACAGGTGTTTGTTCGTAAAAATCTCATCACCATAACATCTTTATTTGCTCCCTGTACTGATGCTCAGTTTGACCTTCAGTCAGCGGTTCTATTCCAATGTCAAAATGTGATATCTTCCACACCCAGAGCAATTTTAATGAGAAAGACATGAGGTAGAGCTGAAACATAGCACTGTCTTTGTCTGTGACACACGAGTTGTTGCTAAAAATAATCCCCACCAGGTCTAAATACAGACCAAAGCTCCCAGAAATAGATCCGAATAGCCATGAAGAAACATTGAAAGGTGTCGAGAACCACAAACCATCAAGAGGTTTTGTTCAGTTGTGGACAAATATGTAATTTTAATGTTACATATATGTAACTTTTGCAAATGCAAACACACAAACACACACTCACGCCTTCTTACATCTTGCGCAAAGATTTCCAGGAAACGACAACTGTTACTGTACCACCTTAAGTAAATAAGGATGTTGGACACAAACATTTAAAGTGTTCGTATGTCTTATTGTTTCGATTTGAACTCCTCGTCACGGCGCTTCTGAAGCATCGAACTTCAGGTCATTTTTCAGAAGAGAGATAAAAAACAGCTGACCTGAATGCTTCGGATGAACTAAAGAGAAGCTCAAATATTTGCTCAGAGAGCGACTTTAGAGTACAAACAATCATGGGAACTAAAATGGTCTGTAAACTTTAAAAGATGGCTGCGTTTGTTGACTCATCTGAGATCATAAAACTGGAAAATAAGAGTGGACATCTTAATAAAATAAGACTCCTAATTGTGCAAATTATTCGCAGGCTATTAAGAAATCCAGTCAGTTCATGCATAATGAAACTGTAAGAGAAGGAACGACCAAAATTCCCCTTAATTGCTTCAGAAATTATCTGGAAAGAAAAAAAATATGATAATCATGTGGCTTACTAAAACAAAGGAAATGAAACATTTCCTGCAAAGTCACATTTATTTTTCAAAGATGTACCTTTTAGATTAGCGGCAGCTATAAATTAGACTGGTATGCGCATTAATGTCTTTTTTAAATGTGAAATCAAATAAAATGTTATGCGTTAAATGACAGCAAATGTTCTTTACTCATCACACATACATACATATCTGTAAAACTTACTGTACAGCAGCTGGCAGCAGTGTGTATATCTGTAAAAGCTCTTCATTTCCGCCACAGTAATGGAGACAAAGCTCTCCTCTCCACCGCCTTCCTTCATATTCTCCCTCTCCGTCTCCATCTCCTCAGATGGAGGGACGGACGTCGCCGGGCTTTTATTCTGCTCGCCTCATCCGTTTGCAAACTCTCGCTCTCTGCTGCACACCTGTCAAGATGCCCGTGTGATCGCGCCACTCCTGTTTCTGCCACCCCACCCTTCGGCGACAACATAACCTTGCAGCCTGCAGCGTGTTTGAGCAGCGCCAGTTTGCTGCAGGTAAATCGAAATGCCATCAGAAACAGTTTGTTAGGGATTATTACAGAGGTTTAATTGAGATCTCTTTGGCTATGAGCGACGCAACTGTGGTGGACGGGAAAGAGGCAAAACATCATTGCCGTCTGCATATGAATGAAAAGTTGAGTGGAAGGAAAAAATGTGGTAGAATAAAAGCATTTGTGAACTTAAATATTAAGATCTGTGGGTCTATCACAATTAATTAAAAATATTAATTAAAAACTTAGCAATAAATTCAAAAAATTAAATGTGTAGTTTTATTACAAACAAGAGATATGTGTCTTTGAGGGGTTTTTTTATGTTAATTTTGATTAACAGATCTCAGCAAAACTTAAGTTGGACTTTTCTTCGCAATCCTCTAAAGGGCTGTTGCAAACTCAGGTTTTCTTTCCACCAAACTGTACATTAATATGCTTGAATATGTTAGGACGAACCAGAGTTTTCTTCTCTATGCTGCATAAAGTGCTGCATCAGTCACTCACACATCTGCACACAACCACACAGCTGGCTGAAAGATGGTTTGCATGTCACCAAAATCCCAGTCATGGCATTGAAAATCCAGGAAGCTATCGCTAAGCTAAGCTTGCCGTTTTCACTCAAGGTTACAATGTATTGTATTTGAGCTCAACGCTTTGGCAGCTTGTCTCAGAGAAGTTAAAAATCTTGCAGGGAGCCTCATCAGCAGCTTAACAGCCATGTTACAAAATAGCAATGAAAGGAAAACAGGAGACAACTTGGATAAAACTGCATATTGAAATGCTTCTAGAAGAAAAATAACCCTTGAAATTTACATCCCAAAGCATTGATGGGTTCATAGTCCAGCCCAAAGCTTGGCTTTCGGCAAATATTTGAGCTGGCTGTCAAAATCGCATTACAAAAACGTCAAAAATTCAAGGTGGAATTTTTCTAATTTCTTTACTTTTTCACCAGTTTAGGCTGAACTGCTTTATGCAACACATAAATCACCTGCAAACTAATTTTCTACACCTAAACAGCTTTTCTCTAACCCTGTTCAGACAGAACCTGCCTGCTCAGTCGCCAGCCCAAGCAGACAGAAAGTGCAACTCTCACCTTGCGTGTTTGTCTGTGTGGATTTATGAGCCTTTGTCATTTCTGCAGTTTGACGGCCGCGACAGAAGCAGGCGCACATAGTGAAGGTAAAAGGTCGACTTCACCTGCCACCCGGCTGACTTGTGAACCCACGTCTGCACCGGTGGGGTAAGATTTCCAATTTTCCACTCGCAGAGGTCATGTCAGCTAATCAGTAACAAGGCTCAAACCAAAAGTCCACTAGTGCCCCTTCTGGTCTGCCGAGCGGAAAGAGTCGGACCTGATCTCCGTTTTGATAAAGGCGCAGACACGTTAGTGCACCAGAACCAGCGGGAGTTAAACACCGGGATTGTTGTTGTATGTTTCAAACAAATACAAGTGAAACCCAACAGGGGGTCCCGTATCTTTACTGCTGGTAGGACATCCTGTTCTGTCATCTCGCCACTTTATTAATCAAAAAAACTCAGCTACAGGAAACTGATAAAGTTTGAAGAAGAATGGATTAAAAGTGGAGATTTTCGCACAGTTACTAACCTCTTCTCCAGATGGGTGTGTGTCGGGTCAGCAGGCTGATTGAAACACACACGTCACGCAGCAACTGGAATAACTCTCGGCTCTCTTGAATCAACACCAAGAGAGACATTTTTTAATAAATATAACAATGAAAACTCAGTTCCTGCTGCTTTACATGTCCCTTTTTCCCTCAGTTGGGCAGCGCTGCGCACATCCAGTAGTGAGTGTGTGGTTATTTATCTCTTTTCATGAGTTTATCTCAGGAAAAGAAGGGTGGAGGGTGGGCAGGAACAAGAATCCCCCCAACAGCTAATTATACCATCGGAGCATGTGTGTGTGTACGTGTCTCTGGGCTACAAAAAAAAATTCATTTTAAAATGGACACAAATCCTGCACGTTACGGCATTTACATTCAACACCCCCCCCCCCCGCCAGTTGCCCTAAATAAAATCCATTGCAAGCAATTCCTTACAGGAGTTGATCAATTAGGACATTTTAGGAAGTCAAACCTAATATATAAAAAGTAAAACTACTCGAAAAGACTTTAAAAAAAAGTAGAAAAGAACAAATCATGGTAGGTCTGAAAAAGGTCTCAGATTATTTGCCTTTATGAAAGAAAATAAAGTTTACATCTCTTAACGTTTTGGGTCAAATGTTTTCTGTTTTGTTGCTCTAGAAATGATCTTTTAGTCTATTCTCAGCACAAAAATTAAAATTATCAAGTTTGATGAGATTGTGCTATTATGACACCAAAATAAAAGCATGCTTTGGAGAAAAATACTTTGTGTTGCAGTGAACATGTTCAAATAAGAAGATATGACGTTGCTCATCCTAAAGAAAATATATGTATATTTTTACTTGAAGGTGAAACTTTTATTATTCTCAAACTACAGTAAAATATGTGATAATTTTTTTTTTTATCCAATTAAAAATGTTTCCAATTAAATTACTGAAAACAATTTGATTAACAGATTAGAATTAAATTACTCTTTCATAATAAAAAATAAAATTCCCATTTTAACAAATATTAAATTCCTTTAATTTTCTCTGCACAATCAGATGTAACATAACATGTAGCCTTAAAAGTAATAAATAAATGATTACTTTGTGATCTTAAAATGAGCAAAAGTGCATCTGAGATGACCTTCATTCTTAGGAGCTTAGCGAAATAAGTGAATAATAAAAATATATATATAAAAAAAAAAACACGCGATCATCTTTTCTCCTGTGATGCAGAGGAGTTTCAAAACGCCACCTAACGTGTTTCAAGCCTTGACAGCTTTACGCGATCCTGATCTAATCATTCCCAACAATCTGAAGCTCGTTTTTAAATATCACGTTTTCCGACGCTTCAAACAGTGGGAGCTCCTGGCTCCTCCAGACACCACTTGGAAGTTACGGCTACTAAATGAATGAAACAAGAAATTACACTGGTGCCATCTGCAAAGGTCTCCACCTCCTTTAGATGATTGCATTATCTCTGCATTACCTAATTTATCATCACACAATCGCACTGACATTCCCACTTTGCGACTTCAAAGGCAACAGGAAAAGTCTGCTCATGCACTTTTCATTATCTGGTATCCTGCACAATTTAATTTATTAATGAGTGAAGCAGAACAGTCGGGAGTTAAGTTGCAACAAAAAGATGAATTGTTCGAACTGGGGGGGGGGGGGGCCCCCGCGCGGCGGGGGGGGGGGCGCCGCTCGGGGGGGGGAGGC